>JBBYHL010137415.1:0-31876 GCA_038381835.1 Adansonia madagascariensis | reverse complement strand
TATTTTAGTACCATAGGTAACACCAGGCGGCCTAGCGTTACCCTCCTAGGTTGGTTCCTCTTAAAACAATTGAAAAACTACTTCCCTGAAGTGGTACCCAGGCGATAAGCAGCAGATGAGTGGCACAGCGATGTCATGAACTGTAGGAAACCACAGAAGGAGCTCCCAAAGGGGACAAGACGGCTGTGATTTCTGGATGACACCTAACTCCACGGGTTTTAACTTCCTGCGCTTCTTCCATTGAGATGCCATGTTTATACTCGATGCTGGCTCCATACTGGGTACATTACCAGCTCTGGAAGCAAAAGGAAGTGCAGAAACTCAGACGACGAAAAATATCTTACATTCAAGATAAGGAAAACGATACGTCCTTCTCTCTTCGAAGTCCCCACGTTTTTTTAGTACGAGTTGCTGCAATTTAATATAAAAACTATTTCGATATAGCTTCCATTAGAAAGGGAAAAGAGGATAGAGGAGATAAAATAACTTTTACTACATTATCAATTATCATATGTAAAATTTAGCTCTTTGTATTTCAAATTTAAGAAACTTTATTTTATTAAATAATTATGAAAGTTGCAAGCGAGATAAGTCTCAGTAACTTTAAAATAAATTAATTAAGTATATTTATATAGATTCAAAAAAACTAATTGGTGATCTTTTCATGCATCTTCGCGGAAGATCGGTCTAAGAAACTAGAGTCAAATCAATTTCTTGTATTTATGTTTCATTTTTTCACTATTTTGTATGAAGTTACCTATTACAAGTATAAATTTCATGCAATCACATTAAATTAATAACTTTCATTAAATATCTATTAGTACATCCATAAAAGAAAACACTAATAAAAAATCTAAAGAAGTCATTCAAACTAATTAATTAATCTAAAGTTGAACAGAACTTATGGTGGGATTTAAAGTTGAAACTTAAAAGGTTTGATGTCATTCTCCTTGCCATTGGGGTAAGATTTCACCTTTATCTTTGTCCTTCTATATCATATTTTGACACTGACTTTTTTTTTTCCTTGTCATATTATACTCTGATATTTACGATTTTTTTAATAAAAGCAATACTGATAATTAATATTATATAATTAAAATAACTAAAGAAAATTGTATTATATACGTAAAGCATTAGAAAAGTTAAAATGATTACTCCTGGAGCTAGTTTTCCACGAGGACGCTGATAATCATTTTAATTTCGTGAACTTTTTAATTGTTACAATCGTTCTTTCATTCATCTTTGCTATAAAAACTTGACTTTTACCGATATTTATAAGTGTTAGTAAAGGGTCACAAAACTGTTATTATTGATATTGTTGACGGTTCTTTGACCTTTGACTATGCGGCGAGAAGTTTTTCGCAATCCTAACCATCTATGCAGGAATTATATTTGTATTTGCCAGCATGACTTTTTTTGGCGCATTTGTCATTATATGCAAAAAGTTTTTTTAAGCATTTTAAAGTGCTGATAAAAGTCTTATTTACATTATATTTATATGTTAATTTACATATTTGTTGAATGAATTATGGTGATACTTAAAAATACCTTTACAAGCATCTAAATTGGCATTAAAATAATATGTTACATAAATTTATAAAATTATTAGATAAGTTTCTTTTCTTTTTTTTTTTGTTAAACTACTCTTGAAACTATTATAATTTTTTTCTTACTTTTTGCAAATTGAATTGAAAGAGAACAATATATTGAAATTCAAGCTATTGGTTGTTGACTTAAAATGATTTTATTTATAAAAGGTTAATTTAAAATATACAAAACCATCATTTATTACAAATATATATTTCGAGAGGGTGCGTTATTGCATCTAACATATAATTTACAGCTTCATTTTATAATGGATTAAACTGAAGACAGGCCAATGCACTCATTGTTGATGACGTCACTGCCGCTGAAAATTGGGATATAAGCAGGAAACTTCATTGCATAATTATTTAAGCACAAGTCAGTCATAGAAGAAGTCACTTGTTGTATCTATTTCCCCTAATGATCAATGACAAAGGACAATTAAGGAGCCTGTTTTCTTACCTCTTTCATAGGTAGGTTGTCAACATTGAATTCTACAATTAGGCTGCCCTTCCACTTCACCTTTGATCCTCTTATCTTCGCATCTATCGTCTGCAACAACCTGTATAACAAAGTCAGTTGCCTACTGACTCTATATTTTAGAGCGGGTTTTAGATGTACTGCATATCATATGTAATTCTGTATCAGTATTTGAAATGGCAAAGAAGTTTTAGTTTTGTAAACAAATAAAGTAACATCTTAATTGTAATGCACAAATAATTATGAGATGCATGCATAAATAATTACAAATAGATGCCCCAAAGATGCAAATACTTTGTCAAAACTCCAGATCCAGGAGCAAGACTTGTTTTAGTCCATTGCTTGACCATTGACTTAATAATGAGAAATACATTTTAAGAAATAACACAAGAGACTTATTTTCCAACTACTTTCCCTTCAACAAAGAGGAAAGAAACCCACATACAAAAACACACTTAAGTAAGATCCATAAAACAGATAAATTCGTTAGGAAAAAAGTACCTTGGTTCTCCTAATTATGCCAATCTCTCAGTAAAATAAATTTGTTAGGAATTAGTTCACAAGATAGAAAAGTAGCCGACCTTCCGTACAAAGGTTTGGGAGAATATAATTGCCATGAAGGCTAAAGACATGAGTTACTTAGGCCAAAAGTGAGTGAGTGCATGCTTTCATCTTTGACCCATAGCAAAGTTTACAACTAAAATAGTAGACACTGAGAACGAAGAAGAAGATAATAAAGAACAAATGCTTCAGCAAAGAAGAAAACAACCCATGACTTGTAAACCAGGAGACCCATGGAATGGTGTGTGTATATATATATATATGTATATTTGTTATATTCCTTCCATTAATCGAAAAAGAAAAAGAGAAATTAAGAGAAAACCTGTTCAGCTTGAGCTTTAGTGGAAGATAGAAGATAATCACAAGCCAACACAGAAGAAAATCTAGACGTTGAAATCTTCTCAGAGTCACCTTTTGTTTGAGTTTGAGCCAGAGTGTTGGAGTAAGCGTCCAAATTCATCTCTTTCATCCTCTACTCTCTTCTGTCTGTCTTTTTTCGATTGTGTCCAGATTAAGTCAATTACCTAGGCTCCCCAGTACTGCCAATATTATTTCTAATGCCTATATTCCTTTCCTTGGAACGATATTCTTTACACACCGTTTTACGTCCATTGAAATCCCTAATCATCAAGTATGCCAGTCAACCTCACAAAACAGATAGAAGTTTTAAAAAGGGTCCGGGCAAGACGTGAGCATAGAGAAGTGGTACAGGTGACTGCTTAAGCCAACGAAGTCTTTACCCCAAAATATAAATAATTGACTAGATCCCAGAGAAAAGCCATGCACCAGTACTCAATGCACACTTTCATACAAAACTATCATTAACAAACAAATGCATCAACATCCAAAAGACCCTGTAAACAAACCAAAAATTACTAATTAAATAAATAAGAAATACGATTCAGTGTACGAATCAGGTAATCAGTCGTGATGAAAGGACCGAAATCAAAAAAGCTGGGTTGACAGGACATTTTGTCGGGCACGAGTTCCTTTGAAGCAAGTGAAAATACTTACAAGTACAGCCTGACTTTTCAAATCTCTAGGCTGAAATTCCAGGTACCGGCTCCTCGTATGTACTCTTGCCGCAAAGTGAAATGAACTCGTATTCAAATCTATACTATCTAATTTAGGGATGGTAGCGTATCGATTTACGTAATTATTGTAATATTCAAATTTAAATTTAAAAATTAATTTAAAATTTAAATTAATTTATTATTTATATTAAATTTATAAATTATTATCTAAATTTGAATTTAAATTAAATAATATTATCTATTGAATATTCGAATATGTAAAAAAATCTAAATTTAATATGTTAGGGTTTGGTTTCTATATAGAACAAAAATTTTCAATATTTTACAAAAGCATATATGAGTCCAAATCCGTTATCCGTATGTATAATGCAGATTTGAATAATAAATATCTAAGAGTTTATACCCGCATCTATTATAGATAATAATTATAATATCTGAATTTGAATATTATTCGAATCCACAATAAATAGATTAGATAATTATACGCATCCAAATTCGCACTATCCATTATCATCCATAATCTAATCATATATTTTTGGCATTCATCTAAAAATAAAACTAAACACAGTAGTTTCTATTAAATCTTTTTAAGACCTGAGATGAATGTGGAACTGACAGCAATCCGGTCATCACAGTGCCCGCCCAGTTTCCAGTTTCTAGGTTACCACTTTCCAGTGGAACAGATTACCACGTAATATTTGAGCTAGGCTGCTGTGAAAGATCAAAAAGCAAGCAGCCTGTGGCCTGCGTGTGATCTAAAATCTGCAACTTCCTTCGTTGTTTCGGTTGGAAATTATGTCCAAACAATATCATTAAAACAGATGGATTACTTATTCAAAAAAAAAAAAATAATAGATCGATTGTGGCATAGCTGTCCGATCGACCATCAGCAAAAAAAAAAAAAAAAAAAAAAGAGGTGAAATAGCTAGTAGACTTTGATTTTGTAGGGAACAAATTAAATGGGTTCTAAATTTGTCCTTGGTTTTGCTTTTATACAACTAAGCAAGATAATTTTTTTAGCATTTATGGCAAAGTTCAGGGAAAAAAAAAAGTTGTAAGAGTTTTGAATTTTAGATCAATTAAATTAAAATTTTTAAAATAAATTGTATGAGCCAATTTTAAATAATAAAATTCGAATAATAAGCTTTGAATTTCTTATATTAAACATTTTCAATAATAAGAACACAAAATTGATTATAAATTTTAACATAAAAATGGAAATTTGATTCATAAAAATCTATCCATTAAAGCCATATGCATTGATAACTAGACTGAAATAAAATTTATAACTCCTCCCATGTCCATATGTCACGCCCTGATATCGAAAAGAAAGAAGCAAAAAAAGGAGATTGCCGAGAAATGGATCATTACATACGCTTATAAAAAAGCAGTAGAAGCAAGGACATGACGTAAAGAAGCCATTATAAATACAACTTCTTGCAATGATAACCAACAACTAATGAACAAATTAATAGGTTGCCTGATAATTTGCATGAACAGGAAATTGGCACCAAATCCAGAGAAAGGTTAACAAAATCCAAAAGTTAAGAACTAAATTAACAATAAATAGGTTTGAAGAATAAACTGCTTACAGGTCAGTGAATTTTTTCTTGGCCAAGTGAAGGAACTCTGCATATTCTTGTATCCCTTGTTCGGTTTTATGTAGCTGCAAAACTTGAGGTCTCTTCGTCATAATCCCTGAAATTTCAAAGGCAGACATAAACAAATAGAAAAAGAAACCAATGAATGGACTTAAAACATGAATGACTAGGACTCAGGGCATAAAACATGAATGATTTAGAAACAATAAACTACCTACAAGAAACGGACCTCTTGACCGTTCTGTTGATATATATCAAGAAATTATAAATTAGCACCGTTAAATGAAAAGCATATGCAATCAAATTAAGAATTCTTTAGTGGAAAGATTTCGTATAAATTAAATTGAAGATACATAGATTACCATTGACCAACTTCTGCTCGCTACTAAACATGAATGGACCCAGAAAATCATTAAAATAAAAAACTTACCCACGGCGGGAGATCAAAGAAAAGAGCGGACCGAGAGTCAAAATCCTACAATGAGATACTTTGAATCGGTGATGAAATCCATTCGCCTAGGGTTAGGGTTTTAATTGAAAGCTTTTCTTCACCGTCAAAGGAATGAGAAAAAAAAAAGAAAAGAGAAAATAATTGGAGAAAAAAACGAAGCATCCACAAATTACATTGCAATTAAAGGGAGCGACGAACAATTTGAAGCTTCAAACTCATTGTACCAAATTCATCAAATAGTGATTTTGAAGTTTGGAATTGTGAAAAGGGTGATATATGATTTTAGAGAGAACTTTGATTTAGTTCCTAATTTTAAATCAAAGTTATCAAAATATGGATCGGAGACGCTAAATTTTTGTTTATAAACAAGAAAATTAGGGACATAAAAAAAAAAAAAAATTGGACATTGAAGTATCGTGATGATAGGGAGAGGAATCTGAATTTAGAGAACGAATCCTTTTTTTATTTTGTTTGTTTCTGAAGTAAATAGACTTGCCATCAAAATGTGTTTTTGAAGGAGCTTAGTGCCTTTGAAGTTCAAGATAATACTGGCATATGAAGAACCACCGAGAATTCTTTATGGAAAAAGGGAAGTGTCGGTTGTTTGGAGAACTGCCACTCCAAAAATGCCGGCAAAACCTCAAATTCCCTAGCTGCTTCTTCCTTGATTCTTCTAGTTTGCTCTATCATTGGCCATTGCTTAAGCCTTTACGTCTCTTTCCTAAGATTTTTGATTGATAACGATACTCCCAATCCTAGATTCTATGTTTTATTCCTTTTAGGCAACACTGGATAAGTTTCCTTTCTTAGTAGTGGTCCAAATAGCATTGTCATCCTTAGCTAAGATCACTTTCTAGCAAAATCTTCTAAAAGTTCTATTTTCATTTTGTCTGCTTGTTTATTTTTTGGCGTTTTGTGTTCCTGAAGTCGTGTTTTTTGTCTGTGCACGAGAGGTTTCTATATTGGACACGTTTCACATCCCAACCTTTTCTTGATATTCTCATGTAATTTTTCCTCGTTGTTTTTACTTCTCTCTAAAATCTCTCTATTCAAAGACTCATATTGATAAGCCAAGACCCTTTCCACTATGACTGCCACTAGTCTAGGACATCTCAACTTTTGGAGGACACTTAAAGATTGCTCAGGTGGCTCTTCTCTTGTTAATAGGAAAAGGGATTCCCTTAACGCACTTGATAATTTAACAAGTCATAAAAAAAACCATCGTAGATATATTTCTCCTCAGAAATAAAACACGAAAAGAGAGAACAATCTCAGAGAAGGTAGTTGGACAGACAATGAAAAGTCTTTTTTAACAATGACAGTGGAAATTAGAGTTTTTTGCTACTTTAATGTCCACCATTCTAAAGAACGAGAAAAAGATAGAAGTCCGCTTATCCCTTTAGATAATGAAGAGGTCTTATTAAAGTTTTTTCTGGTAGCAATGTTTAGTAGCTTATCTTCTGTACTTAGAGAGTTCTCAGTGTAAACAATACAAAGGATTGTTAATAAGGCTTAGAATCTTAGAGTTAGAGTGAGAGTAGTAGGACATGGAGATAATTTCTATATTTTCCATTTGAGGACTTAGTTGATCTTCACTTTATTCTAAATGAGAACCATGGTCCTTGGAAGCTGACTGTTTCATCTCTGATAATTGGAGGCCTAACATGGTTATCAAGAACTTCAACTTTTAGCATCTCCCATCTAGCTCCAAATTTAGGGCCTCCCTCTTGGACTCTTATCACCCCAAGTGAGCTCCACCAATTGCTAACCTCGTAGAAGATGTCATGTTTTAGACTGGCAAAACACACTCCCCATGAATATCTGATATTTGTGAGTGTGAATACAGGTCAAGCCATGCCAACCTTTGCGTGCAAGCTATTTCCTTAGATGTGGAGAAGGAGCAAGATTATGGGTTGACTTCAGATACGGAAGAATATGCAATCTCTGCAAATAACATGGGAGATGGGACACACCTATCCCAACTGTAGTGTAAATAATGCAAATATTGAAAGGTCTATTACAGACCAACTAATGCTATTAAGACAAGATTTATCTACGATATTAGCATTCACCTTTTGCTAATGATTTTTGAAAATAAGATGAGAGCATTCTATAGACGTGACCGTAGGACTACCAGCGTCTATCGTAGACATAATCCAACAATGCAAGCTAGTGAACAAGTTATTCCTGACCCAACTATCGAATTAAAAAATGGAGAACCTGATCGTTCCATAACTTCTGACTATGTCTCCCCAGAAGAGATCACTCATATTCAAATGATGTTTCCAACATGCAAAGAAGAAGCCTTGGTCCTTAATCTCCTAATCCACAACACTTTATAGAGGAACATCTAGTTTTCCCCAACACCACATTCCAACAGACTCGAAGCATTAAGACACTACTTAAGGAAGTTCAACATGAGAACAATAAGAAGCCATGTCTTGCAGCTTGCGCTTGTTCACTTCTAGCCTCCAGCGAACGATAGATTTCACTCCTTAGTTGTGAGCTTTTTCTTACTAATGCAAATTTGGTTATTACTAACACCTTTAAAACAGAAAGGAGGCTAAATCCAAACTTGAGGTAAAAAGAAATAATCAAGTTGAAAAGTTTAGTTTCCAGGTGAAAACTATGGATAATGGCACTCTATTTCAAGTTTAGCTTGAAGAGGTGGGAAAAAGACTACAAATAACCAATTGAAATGAAACTCAAGATTTCCTCGCCAACTGAGAAAGATCAGGATAGTATGGATCCTCACATGATGAACACTATGCAAAATCTGCATCTTCATGAAAATATTGGCTGCGTTAATGATATTGATGCAAATGGTAACATTGATTTGATTAGTTAAAGAGCAGAAGAATTCAAAAAAAATAAAAGTCACGTGAGAATTTTGTTGATGAGAATGTTTCACAGAACAAAAGACAGGTGAGAAGAAGGTTATCGAATCTAGATGTAACAGTGGATAATGGGAATATCACAACTGCATGGTGTTTAGGCAGGCTGTCCCTAAAAAGCTTCAACAAAAGCCATGATTTTGTTAAGTTGGAACACTAGGGGCCTGGATCAACCCTTAGTTGTTCATTACCTTTAACAGCAGATCCAAAAGATTTAGACCAAATTTTTGCTTTCTAACTAAACCAAAAAAAAAAAAGAAAGAAAGAAAGAAAGATGATATGATCTCTATGGCTAAACATTGGGGCTTTCATTGCTATGTATGATGGAAACAATACCATGTTTTGTGGTAGGATTTTTGCCACTTAGGATTGCTTAATTAATTTAATGCCCATGTTTTGTAACAAAAATCTACGTCATTTTGCTATGTATGATGAAAACAATAACTTTTTTGGCTAATGTGTTGCTATGGACACCCTAACTTAAAATTCAAACATGAAGTCGAGGAACAACTCAAAGAAATTAAATCACATGTGGGTGATGAGAGGTGGATTATGCTTGATGATTTCAAACAAACCTTAACTCATTAGATAAATTTTCTCCACTGCACTTAAACTAAAAAGGCCATATTATATTCAGAGAATGCTTAAATTAGTGTACGTTATTGAAACTTCCTCTGCATGGTTAATTCTTCACTTAGATAAATAGTAGGGAAGGAAAGAAAGCTATCTAAGAAAAACTTGATAGGGTTTTCTGCAACTTTTTATGGCTAGAAACATTTAGCCAAGCTTCTCTGATGAATCTGCCGATCATTCAATTTGATCATGGAGTAATGATTCTTACCGCTAAGAAGGAATCACCTTTTTCACAAAGGCGATATAGACTTGAAACAATGTGGGTACTACATCCACAGTGTAAATGTATTATCGAAGACGTGGTAAAATCAAATAAAATGTTCACTAGCTTTTACGCTAATGGCAAAACTCAAGATCATAGAGATGCCTTAAACTATGGAACACAAAATGCTTTAGTGATCTTAAGAAAAAGGAAGCAAGCTCAAGAAAAAAAAACTAGAGGCAGGCAAAACAATATATATGATTTGGGTGCTGCCCAAGAAGAAAGGAAAATCAAACATGAGCTTGAAGAACTGTTAGAATAAGAACAAGTATTCTGGTTGCAAAAATATAGATGGAATTGGATGGTTAATGGTGACAGAAATACAAGGTATTTACACGCAATAGCAGCACAACAAAGAGTGCGATATTGGATCTTGAAACTCAAAGTTCAAAATAATGAATGGGTAAAAGGTCAGAATGCATCAAAGGACTTTTGTGAATCACTTTCATCAATTATACCACCGAGATGATGTTCTTACCCAGTAGCAAAATCAGAGCAGCTTGCTGAATCAGAACATAGCCAAACTCTCGACAAAACAAAATGCCCTCCTCGATAGACCGTTTGCAGAAGAAGAAATAAGACAAGCCATTTTTAAACATTGACCCGTTGAAAGCACCAGGACAAAAAGGAAAACCGGCTATCTTCATTCAAGAGAACTTGGAAACTGTAGGATCCTTGGTAACATCCTCGGTCATGTCCTTTCTAAATTGTGGACATTTGTTAAAAGAAATGAATCAAACATTCATTGCCTTTGTCCCTAAAAATAAGACTTATGCTATGGTGGATGACTTCTGACTAGACTTATTTAAAAGTCGAGCTACTCATACAAACTTAAAGGTCTGCCTAATAGTTAAGAGGGTTTGGACAAAAATATTAGACTCAAAAATAGATTTGGGCAAAAAAATAAAGCCCTCTTAGCAACTGAGCTGGCTTTGAATAAAAAATTTTAAGTTAAGGCTAGTCTTGAATAAGGTTTCTTAATTACAAAAATTTATAGTTTATAATATAATTATAAGTTAACTTATTGAAATATTTTTATATTGGAATCATACCATATATATATATTTTTAAAAATATTAATAAAAAAACTTATTAAAAAATATTTAGTTATTAAAAATAAATTAAAAATATTTAAAAAATAAATAATATATATAATATGATGAGGTTAAACTAGCTTATACTATCACTTTACAAATATGAGCAGGCTTAGACAAAAGTACTTATATTTTGAGCTGGGCCAAACCTAGGCAAGCTTAAAAGCCAACCATCCAACCTTACAACCACAAATCCTCACTAAATTAAGCACAAGATGATCATCCACCTAAAAGAGAAGATCAAAGATTTACTCTATTTAACTTTTAGACCATAACATAGCTCAAAAATGATAGGAATTTGCTTGACATTTTTAATCCCAGTTTTATTTGATTCTAAGAACAAGATTTTGTCATTTGTGAATTAAAGATATGAGATTGTTAAAAGATTCGGGAAATAGAATGCACCATGAAAATGATTAATAAATTTTCCCTTGTTTAAGAATAGATAAAGTATTTCCGCCTCAAGAATGAATAGGAAAAGGGATATAGGGTCCCCTTGGGAAAACCTTTCTCCATATGAAAAGTGGAAGTTAGAGACTTATTTACCAGAACAGAGATCTATGCAAAAGACACACATTTTGAGATCTACCTTCTCCATCTTAAGCCAAATTTCATGCATACCAAGACATGATCGAAGAAGGCCTAGTTTACATTGTCAAATGCTTTCTCAAAGTTGAGCTTATGAATACTATACCTTTTCTATTACGACTATGTCTCATCACATAAATCATTTTGTCACAACATGGCCGCGATGGGAACTCCATCTGTCGGACTTAAAAGTAGGTGAATCTCATTGTTTCTTCTTTTTGTTTTTGTTTGGGATCAAGTAGTCAAAGTGAACTGCTCACTCGACCTAACCATAAATGGTTGTTACAAAATGATCATTTGACTTGGAGTTACCACTGATCTATTTTGGGTAGTAAGATTGGTCACCCACCAAAGTCCATCTAAGGGTTACAAAACCCTTATAAATAAACTCCAAGATTTGCATATTAACCAAAGATCATGTGAAAAGGTTCTGGAGTAGGTTATAGCACAATGATTCTATCCCTTAAGTTTTAATTTTTATTCGGTTTTAATATCCAATATTCAATTATAATTTTTGTATTTTAAAAACTATCTAAACAATTTTATTATTTTATTCAATAAAATAGAGTTTTTTATATTTTTAAAATCAAAATGTCTTTAGCACCTCACCGAAAAACCTAGAGGAATACAAAAGTTTTTATTTTTGCAAAATTTAAAAATTTTAATTTACTCATCTTTAAATAAGTATTCCTTCATTTCATGTAATCGATGAGGTGACTTCCATATGCTGGAAACACACTTATCGACGTTTTAACTTAGAGATATTTTTTCAATTTTGGGAAATTGCGATTAATTTGATTACTCAGTAATAAAAACAAATTCCTAGTACTCGGTTTTGATGGTATTGTACAAAACTTAGACCTGCAAAACTCAATTTTGATCAAACAGACCAATATGTCCTTTAAAGTGCACGTTCGACATGAAAGTTTCCTATGACCTTAATAGACTCTAAAATGATTGACATACCCCCTAAAACGCATGTGACATGAAAGGGCTTATGCAAAACTAAAGGACTTGATTTTAAAATGAAATTACTAACCTACCCTAAAGTACACATGAAATGAAAGTGCTTATGTGACCCTTAAGGGCTAGGTTTTAAAATGAAATTACTAGCCTACCCTAAGTGCATATGACATAAAAATGCGCATGTAACCCTTAAGGACTTAATCTTGAGGTAAAATATCCAATTTACCCTATATAGGTAATATTTTGTTTAGAATTAACCTAAATAACCTAACATGGTAGGAACTTGCTAAATGATCCCTATACTTTTCAATTTTCAAAATGACCCCTAAATAATTTAGGAATGCATGAAAAGGCCTTTGAATAAATTTAAAATGCTTGAAAAATTCACGAAGTATGCTTAGGACCATTCAGCCAAGCTTGCACTGCCATGAAACAAATTTTCACATATTTCAATTTAGTCCTAAAGCTTAATTTAATTATTGAATGGCTTAAGAATGAAAGTTTGCAAATGAACCCCTACATTATTTAGGCAAGGCATGGAAATGGCTTTAATGATCTTAAAAAAGTAGAAAATTAATTTTAAAACCCTAAAAATTCTAAACTTTGAAAAAATACCCCATATGGCCTAAAAATTGTAGGGAAATTACAAAATTCCCCTTAATCATTCAAATGCTTCAAGAAATGGTCCAAAAAATTTTTCTTTTTCATGAATCAAAGCATGCATGCATGTTAAAGTCATCATTAATTATCCAAAAAACTCAAATGACTTCAAAATTTCCAATATCACAATATTCAAAAGTCAACTTAATGAAAACATGAACAAAAACAAAAATTTCATAACTACATGCGAAATGAAATTGAACAACTAAACATTATGAATGAACATAAAAATTCACCATGACCCAAAATTAAAAATAATTCATATTAACATGATTTAAAACATGTAAACTTCAAAAACATGATATTGATTAATATTGAATAAAGAAAATAACTAAAAATATCAAAAGCTTGGTCATTGCTTCAAGTTTGGTCTTTAAAGCATGAAATTTGCCATGGCTCAAACTTAATCACCTAAATAAATTGGGATCACGAAGCTAACAACAAGGGTTGAAGAAGATGAATGGTAAAACATGAAAGAAACTTAGCAGTAGAACTTAAAAAATACATTTGTTAACTAAAAACCTTATTTATTTCCAGCATAAAACTTTGAAAACAAGTTTTTCCCTTAAGAAAACTAAGTAAAATCCAAAGGCAACTAAGAAAGTTTCTTTTGTTGGAATAGGAAAAGATGAAAAGAAATGAAAATCCCATTTGTAAAATGAAAATGGTGTCCTTCTGATGGAAAATGTCACATTTTTCTTTTTTTTTTTAATTTTGAATTTTCAATCAGATTCCCTCAATGGGATTTCACTATTTCATGCATGGGGTTTAATTGGCTATTGTAGGAGGTGATGAGATGATGTTGTTGGACAAGATATCTCCCATGATGCATCATAGCCACGTGGACTTTGACTAAAAAAATTAAATTAAATAAAAATTAATTTTAAAAATAATTAAAATCAAATGAAATTAGGAAAATGTTGATATATTATGTAAAATGTAATTCATGTGACAAATTTATAAATTAAGAAATTAATTTCCTAAGCTTATGTGATCAAATTAATAAATAGTGTTTAAAATTAGAAAAAAATATGCAAAAAAATTATAATAAAAAATCCTAATTAAATATAAAATTAGGAAATATAATATTATATATAAAAAGTATAATTTATATGACAAATTAATCAAATGAATTTGATTTACTAAGTTTTGGATTTATTTTCCTAGATTATGTAACCAAATTAGTGAGTAATGTTGAAAATTTGAAAAATTCATGTATAAATCCTAATTAAATTCTTTCATGCATGAAGATATTTAATTAAGACATTATGTATATGTATATGTATTATGTATATGAAAACCTTACAGTACATAAAATTCTTGAATTCGAAAAATGAGAAAATTTCAAAACAGATTCGGGTTTAGAGGAAAACTAATTGAATCCAATATATTTATCAAAAATATTTAAAGATAATAAAGCATAAAAAATCTAAAACTTAAAATTGGTTTACAAAAATTTTTACGAAAAGAAAATTCATAATACGATAAAAAATTAATTAATTTGATAGTTTGATACCTCATGGTACAAATGTCGATATAAATTTTTTTCTTCATAATTTTTGATTTTTTAGAGTGAGTTATCAACATAAATACTGTATATGTATGTAGATACCTAATTTTGTCTGGGCTCTCTCCCTAGCAATCCTGAAATATCTAAGACCAAGAACTTAGCGGCCACCCAATGGGGTAGACTTCTTTCAGGTGGACTGAATATTTTTTAAACCTTTTTAGTCATATTTAAATGGTAGTATTCACACTTAATGAAAAAAGTGCAGTTTCAAGAGTTATAAAGAACAATTCTCAGATAAAAAAGATGAATATTAAGATAAAAAATTAGTATTTAAAATTATTCTTTCAAAATTTTGAAATTCATTTTTGCATACATTGTTACGGTTAAAATTTCTTATTTTTATGGATTTTTAATATTTTTTGGTGAAATTTTAGGAATTGACCATTGTATATTTTTACCAATATCCGTGTAGTATTTATGCCAATCCTAATCCAAAAAAATAAAAAATATTTAAGAAAAATCTTTATTAGCATTTTATATCACAGGGTATCAAATTATCAATTTTAATATTTAATTTTAGATTTTTCACAGTATCATGAGTATTCTACTTGTAAATATTTTCCTAAAAAATTAATTTCAGATTTCAAATTTTTATCTTTATTATTTTATAAATTAATATTTTGAATAATATATTAAAATCAATTCATCTTTATGGATATTTGAACATATTTTTGGAATTGTATCGTTTCCAAAATATGAAGTTTTTTGCTTTCTAAATTTTTCGATAGAAATTTTAAAAATTCTTCAAATACTTTCACTAAATTTATATTAATTCAGTTTTGAAACAATTTATTATATGAGTTTTACATTTTTTTTAAATAATTGTCTCGTAAAATTTTTATAAGTTTGAAAATTTTAGTTGTCTTTTTCTTACACATAAGATATCTTAAAGTTTTCCTTTAGATTTTAACACTTGAAATTTTTAAAAGAAAGTTTTATTATTTTTGTTTTCATTTTTGTGCCAAATGTCTTTAATGGGCTTAAAACTTGTAAATTTTGTTAATAAGCCTAATAAACCCATTTATTTCTTAACAAGTCCAACAAGCTTGCCAATCCCATTTTTATTTTTCTATCAAACCCATTTCATTTTTTACAAGCCTTCCAAGACCATTTCTTTATTATTCCAAAAGGGCCTAATTAGGCCCAATTTGATTTTTTAGTAAAGCCCAAAAATCTTTCTTCTCTCTAAAAAATTTATTAATTCTCTTTGGATCCAAAATTTTTAGATGAATATTTAATTGGGCTTCTTATGTGTTTATATTTGTAAATAAATTTGTTAATTTTTAACTTTTAGTTTCTTACAATTTAGTCTTTTCAATTCATTTTTCATAAAATTTGTAATTATGACTATTTTTTTCATTTTTTTCATTTTCAAAATTTTGTTTATATTTATTTTAGCTATAAAATTTATTGATTTAGTTACCTAAACTAGTTTGTTTGGAATTTAATTTTTCCTTAACCAAATCAGTTACGTTTTAACTATACGTTAAAATAATATTAGCCTAATCATCATTAAACCTAACTTAGCCCATATTAGGCTTTTTGACTAAGATAAGATTATTATTATTATTATATGAAGACAAATCAACTAATTAAAGCCTAGAACAATCTACCAAATAAATTAACAAATAAATATAATAAATGGAATTTGGTAGAAATCCCTAGAGCCAATTCGGCGAAGGGGTTTTTTTTCACCTATTGGTCGAATTCCATCCCTATAAATAAGGGATGGTTTGTTCATTTTAGAGACTTTAGCCTTCCTATACAAAAGATACTAACAATATAAAATTTTCCTAAGTTTCAAGCTTTCTAAGGTAAAAACATGTAGAAAAGTTTTAGTTTTTGTTACTTTCATTCATTTTTCTTTCTTTTAACAAGCCAAAATTATGTTGAGCTCATGGATTTTAATCTATGATGAAAAGCCAAGCAAGAAGGTTATGATCAAAGTTTGTTGATTTTGTTCTTTTATTTAATTTTTATTACTAATATGTTAATTTTCATCAAGATTATTTGTGTTTGTTGATGAAAATAGTGTTATTTTCATGTTTATATTTTGTGATATTTTTATTAATATTTTCATTTTGATTTATGCTGATATATTCACTATTTATCATGATTTTATGCATATTTAAGCTTGGTAAAAAATATGTCATGTATTTATATTGATATTCATGAAAATATGTGATGAAAAATATTGTTTTTAGTTGAAATACATGCTAGCCAAAAATCTTGATGATATTAAATAATTTTTCATGCTTGATTTTATGATATTTGGCATTATTTTGTTATATTTTAAACTTGTAGGACCTAAAAATAATTTTCTTAAATTTTTGAAGGCCTTAGAAGGATATTTCCATGCTTCTTCGAAAATAATATAGGTGATTTTATGATGTTTTAATTTTTAAAGTATTTTATAATTATGGAAAACATAGGGACTAAATTGCAAAATTTTTTTCATGGACATTCAAGCTTGGGAAGAGCTTTATGGACCCTTAAAGAAGCATTTTTGACATGTTTAAATGTATTTCATGCATTTTTAACCTTTTAAGGTTTTTTTTTTTGCAGTTTTAGAAAGATAAGAGACTTGTTTGCAAAAATTAAAAAAATTTATTTTAAAGCCGTAAGTGGTTGGCCGAATGTTTGTTGTGATCTTTGGTATAATTTCCATGATTTTTGCAATGTGTTTTATGTTATTTTATGATGCTTATTTCATGTAAGGACTATTTTGCAAATTTAGAAAGTTTAGAGAAATTTTGTAAAACCTTGCATTTTAAGGTTAAAAAAGTCATTTCATTGTGAAAATTACCCATTTACAGTATTTTAGACATTTTAGGAATAATTCTAGCATTCTTTTAGCCTTTCGATGGGGTGTAGAAAATACTATTTTTGTATTCTTTCAATTTTTTGGCAGGGTGCAAATGCAATTCTAAAAAATTAAGGATCAATTCGTAATTTTTGTATTTTAGGTCAAATTTGGTTTCAAAGTTACCATTTAGGGTATAATTGTCATTTCATGATATCCAAGTCTTCTAAGGTACTAAGATACTTTTATGTCGAAGGTAGACCTTAGGGACATTTTGGTAATTTACCTTAGAACCAAGTCCTTTGTGATTACTGATTTCTATATCGAAGGTGTACAGTAGGAATAGGTTCGTATACTTAAAATAATAACAAGTCCTTTAGGGTTATTGAGATACTTTTATGTCAAAGGCACACTCTAGGGGCATTATAATAATTTACCCTAGAATTGAGTCCTTTACGATCATCCGGATACTTTTACGTCAAAAGTGCATAATAAGGATATGTTCATTGTTTTATGAAGTTATTTGGTCCTTTAGGGTCACCAAGATACTTCTATGTTGAAGGCATACTTTAAGGGGCTTAGGATAGTTTTTATTGTTTCTCATTAAATAAGAATTTTTGAAAATTAAGGTAATGTCTTCGAGTTAAAATAACACGTAAAATTTCTCTTAGTATATGAGAAGGGTTCTACTGATTATTTTAATAACAAGATATCTTTTTCAAAGTGAAAATCAAGATTTTTGAAATTTTTCTAAAAATAAAACCTTTTGTATCCTTTTGGCTTTCTAGTGGGGTATGTAAGATATTTTAATTTTTAAAACCTTTCATATTCCTCCAATTCTTTGGTAGGGTGTGAAAAAGATAATGATAAAATCTTTTGTGTTCCTTTGGTATTTCGATGAGGTGTGGAAGATATTTTGATTTTCAAAAATATTAAAAACCTGCTTCTCTCATATGGAATAATAAATTTGTTTCATAATTCATTATTTTGAAATATGGGAATTATAGTTAAATACTAGATTTTGAAATCAAATAAAAAAAAAAAATTAAGTTAACACTTAATAAATAAGGTACCAATTTCCCAGCATCATGAAAGGGATTGATCCTTACTCATGATTATAAACGACTCTCAAACCTTTTTAAGTGATTTTTGGTATTATTGCGGACCTTAGAGTTTATTTTTAAAGGTTTCATAACCCTTTAAATATGAACTCTGATAGGTAAACAATCTCACCTTACTATAATAGATTGGTAGTGACTCACAAATAAATAGTCATTTCGTAATGACTATTTAGAGTTAATCAAGCGAGTGATTCACTTCAACCATTTAATCCCTGAAAATAATATAAATGATAATGATATGGACCACTAAAAATAAAAGAATAATGATATGGAGATTTATATTGGAATGAGGGTATATCCATCTTTTAAGTTCGGTAAGTTGCTTGGCAACTTTGCTAGGGATTGATAAAGAGTCAAGCCTAAAATTAATCACGTGTTAACTGAATTTTGATTAATTAAGTTCTAACTGATATTTAACTATAATTCCTGGTACTTTTAGAACAAAATTTTTATTATATTTTTTATTTATATAAAAATTTTGGCATATATTCTTCATATTTTTTCACTAAACGTTTTGTTCCTTTTGTAGTACTATTTTTATAGGGCATTTAGGATAAGTTTTTATTATTTTGAAAAAGCTGAGTCATAAAAGGTTTGTTTGTTCTGGTACACACATTGTGCATATGCATAGGCATTAGATTCTTCTCTAGGCATATGAAAGGGGCATAGGTTAGCCAATATTTTTGGAATGAGTAAAATAGCTTTGCCTTTTGAGGTGTTAGCCTCTTTTTCAGCTAGTGAAAAATCTACCAAGTATAAATTCCTACACTTACCCTAGGTGTTAGCTTTATTATAAGCATGGAATTTACTCCTGCTCGAGTTGAATCCTTATTGACATAAACCTACTATGGGTAAAGATTAGGATATCTTTTTAGTTTTTTCTAAACTTAAGGAACAATTTGAGAATCTGTTTAGATGTCCACCCAAAACTTCATATAATAAACCATAAGCACCTCACCTAGTTGAACCATACCTGTTTCTAGAAGTTACTGAATTAGGTACATATTAAGGGATGCTTCTAAATTTTTACTCTTATAATTTGATTTTCCTAATATTAATAATTCTATATTTGTGTTGCTATGATAAATTTTATTTACTTTTTGCATCACTTTGCTATATTATGATGAATTTCTCCTTTTTAATCTTTACATAATATTCATATCCCATGAAAACTTGTAAATTCATTCGCATCTATAAGATTCCCATATTCATTTATTTATATGCTCATACATTCATAATTTCATAATGTGCTAAATTAATTCCATTTATATTAAGGATCAAGACATCATTGATGAGGTAAGATTCAATATAATAGAGTCCATTTAGAAAAGTTTGGTCATGAAGTTCAGGAAACATAAAATCAAATCAATAGACTGGTAAAAATAGTTGAGGGTCTACATAAGGAATTTTGCCTAGGACCATCCTCATCCCCAATGAATCTAGAAAAATCAAAATCTAAGGGATCAATTCGAAGCATGAATAAATATCTTAAAGAAAATAGTTAAAGGAATAGGGCATGAGATCCGAGAGATAAAAGAACAATTGTCCAAATTGACAAAAAATCGAGATCTTATGGGTGATTCACAATAGTCACCAATGCCTCTGACCCAACCTTTGGTACTTGAAGACTTAAAGACTAGATTGAGTATATCGTTAGAGGGAGATTTCAATCACCAGCCTATTCATCTGATTAAAATAAAGTAACCAAGTTCCACACCTCTGCAAATTAGCCTATCCTTCAACCTTATTGGTTTTTTCAGTATTATCATCTTCTGATGTCCATACTAAGAAAATACCATGAAGTGATCACAACTCTGATATAATCCCGTTGACATATAAGGAACTGTATCTTGTTCTAGAATTAGCTCTTTGTTCGTGAGCACATTGCTCCTTATGAACGCTTTTACCCTAAATGGTATGATATCAATGCATATTATGAATACTATACTGGGTTACGAGGGCATTTTATAGAAAAATGCAATGTGTTTAACAAGAAAGTTCAAAACCTACTCGATATAGGCATAATTCAGTTCAAGCCAAAGTCGAATGTTGCTGCTCAACTTCCATCATGTTATGGGAGCATTAGGATGCTAATGGGTAATGAAATAACCATGAAGACAATCTTTTGGCTACTTGGTGTACTTTGTAAATATAGGATTCAAAAAGAATGATCAGTATTTATAAAAGATTTCTTAGAAGCATCAATATCATTAGGAAAATGAATTCTTTGCAAGAACAATCCTTTTGTTGCTTTTTCTTTTGAATCTTGTAAATATGGTTATGTATACCAACAATTACTGAATAAACCAAAGAGTTTTGGTTAATGAAACAATGGTGTTAAAATCATGACTCGAATTTCTCAGATTCTTGCCCCTACAATAATCTCCATGTCTGATACTTAGCCTATTGCTTTGCACCTAATCTGTGCCATTAAATGTTCCTTATACATTCATTCATTCATTAATCCATATATCAATTTTCCATTGATTGACATCTTTACAAAGATAATAATAAAGATTAATGTTAACAAAACACATGAATAGTCATGCAAACTGATTTAAGTTCTTTCTCCCATTTTCAAGGTGGAATAATGCAAAATCACTAAATGAAAGATACCATATAACAGAAATAAGTACAACTGCAAGTTACAAGTTCAATGGAATTAGTCAAGACAAGGAAGCCAGTTCACCAACAGCTGGGACATACTAATGATACTCCTACCAAGGATTTTGGGGGATATGAACTGAATTACGACCAGTTAATGTTCAAGATATACAATTAATAAATGCCTAAAATGTGCAATCAATGAATACTCAAAGCATGACGTAAATAACCCAACATTAGCTATCCACGTTAGCCTTAACACCTCCTTATAAGGGGCAAATGCAAGAATCACCATCGAACAAGAAGAGGTAACAGCCACCGACCATGATTGAGAAGAAATACTTAAGCAGAAGGGTAAGAATTTGGTTGAAGCAAAAATCAAAGAAAAGAACTTACAGTTTCTTGAAAAAAGGTTAAAAGCCATAAAAAAATGATGAGCTTTATAGCAACGTTGATGTTGATAATCTCAGTCTAGTGCCAAATCTAGTTATCTTGTCAAAGTTTAAAATTTTAAAGTTAAAAAATATAGGGGACTCACATGCCCAAAAGCACATTTCACGATATATTATCGTAAAATGGCTAGGTATATAAGAGATGAGAAATTTCTTATCCATATTTTTCCTGAAAGCCTAACTAGGGTAGCTTTGGAATGGTACTTTTAATTAGAGAAAAGCCAAGTGAGCACATTGAGGGATTTGGCTTGAGCATTTTTATGAAAATATGAGCACAAGTTGGAAATTACTATGGATTGAGGAACTCTCGAAACATAAGGAAGGATCCTAATAAGAGTTACGGAGAATAGGCCTGTAGATGGAAAGATGTAGCCTCACATGTCCAACCAAGTCTCACTAGTAGGAAAATGCACACCTATTTTGTGGATATGCTGTAATTTATATACTATGACAAATTGGTCAAAAATGTTTTTTCTAAGTTTGTAAACATTTTATTTGCTCTAGAGAGAATTAGACATAGCATAAAAACTAGAATAGTCATGGATACTAATCAGGTGGTGTACATCAAATGAGAAAATGATCCTATCAATAAATGACAACAAGTCACAGCTGATAGAAGCCAGAACCATCATGAAATGAAAAAACGTGGAGGTATATTCGGGCTACATCCTCAACCCCAACCTTTCATCTCCCAACAACTTCAATATGTTCATTCTCATATCCCATGACCTTTTACGTAAACTTTCTTGACTCAGAGTTCTAGAAAATGAAGGGACCCAAGAAATAGTCCAGCTAATTCTCAAAAGTAGAAAAAAAGAGAGGATGAAAGTGTATTATGCCCCACCAATTTCATACACTGAGCTATTTTCTTTGCTTGTTCAGAGTTAGATGATTTTTACTATCTCGACAAAGCACAGGAAACCTCCTTACCAAGCATGGTACAATTCGAGCATCAAGTGTGAATATTACCAAGGGGTAAAAGGCCATTCTATGAAAAACTACAATGCATTCAAGAGTAATGTATAAGCTCTAAGAAATATTAATCTGGCAAACTTCTAGGAGCTAGTGGATGTCAATTAAGGATGTTTGAACTAAGAGTCATTGACCTTATGATAGTATGCTAAATAAGGGCAGTGTCTATCTTGCCTTTAAGACTCTGTACATTTCTTTTTAGAAATTATGAATTTTGGTTAATAAAGTTTAATTAGTGAATATTATGCATTCTATCATAAGCCATGAATTTTATTGATAATGATTTCTAGCATCTAGGGTAATGAAAACATTTCGAAAAATTTTGATTGAGATAGGTGATCACCATTAGATTGGATTTTTTAAAAAAGTTCATTCACTTTTGTTTATATAATTATTCTAGATATCAACCATAGACCTTTCATGACCATAAACTATGCATATTTAAATGTTCCTTTTTAGATTTCTTAAGGGTTGAACAAAAACGCTAGTCTTAAAAGATTCAAATATCTATAGTTTGACTTGTTTTTAAAATAATGATTGTAATTTTGAGATCTCCTTTATTTGGATAACCTTTTACCATAATTTCCATGAAACTTCTATAAATCTTTAATTTGGGAAGAATGAGAACCAACATTAGCCAAAAATATCTTTTCTTCTAAGATAAAACCTTTTTAATCCAATGCTTGATAAATAAGATATGGGATTCAAAGTTTTTCCCTGTTAATTTGATATTTTCTTGAAGACTCAACCAAAAGCAATATCCGTTAGTGGCATTGGAACTGATAATGTTAAAGGGGCATATTCTAAGCCTTAAAAAAATTTAAGTGCAACACCATGTTTTTGAAGTATTCAAAATGATTTCAAAAAAAAATTATCCTTTTTCCTTGGAAAAATCTTGTCAATTCAAATGGCTTTGTTTGGCCTCTTTTATTTGATGACTTTAGAATTATATACATTATGTAAATTTTTATAGAAATATAAAATTTAAATTTCTCTTTTTAAAACAATTAAGATCCTAAAAGAAAAATATATGTTACCAAGATAGTACCATATTAAAAATATTTTGAAACCTACATTTTTTTAATAATTTTTAAAAATAATGTAAAGAAGAAAATATATGTGTTATTTTTCTTTCCAAAATCAAAGATTACAATTAGAAATTTTAAATTTTAAATTAACGAACAAGTAATCTAAGTGTTTTTTCCAAAAAAAATCATACATTTTTATTAATAATTCACAATATCAAAAAGAAGTAAAATTAATATTTCTCACTTGAAAATTTATATAAAAACTTGCAATTTGTTTTACACATTTATTTTGTGATTTTATTCCATTCTCAGACGGTATTACATCATTAACTTCATTCACAATAGCAAAAACTGAAAGTAATAATTTTATAGGTTATTAGTAAAATTTATATATTTAGTGAATAAGTTATTTTGCATACCACATATGAGTTTCATTTTTTTTTTTGGTTTCTTAATTGCTTCATAGCATTTTTTTAAATACTTGCCTATAAATTAATATGTAATAATTAAAAGCTTAAAAAATTATGTTTCAAAATTTATAGCTTTTAAATAATTAATTGATGAATAATATTGATCTACACTATCATTAAATTAAAACCAATCATAAAAGAAAAAGAATTAGAAAACTTAAGACAGTAATTAAAATATACAATTTGGTAATATATGTATTAATACTTTATCAATTATCACATAAAAGTCATTTAATAGTGCTTTTGTTTTCATACGGTTGTTAACGAAATAATAATAAAATCAAAATATTTTACTTTTTGACAAACATAATAATTACTCACTTATTCGGTATGTAATATTTAAGCATGTTGTAGGATTTTAATTTTTTAAATAATATTATACAAGTTTTTAAACGTTTTATTATAATTTCTTATGTAATTAATTCTGTTTAAACATTTTTTATTTCTATTTTGAATTATTTTGATTTAGCAATTTATTTACATTAAAATTTTATAAAATTTGATATCCCGTGCAAGGCACAGCTCAAAACTAGTTTTTTAGTAACAAAATAATAAAAATTTATTAATATCATTACTTTTAAATTTATTAAATGAATTTTAAAAAAATGGTAGCACATATTTTACAATAAAAAATAGGGATGATTCCCAAATAAAATTTCAAAATATGCAAAAAATGAAAATAGATTTTTCATTTTTTATTACATGTGATTAAGATTGTGAATTTTTGTTCATTAATATTAAAAATAGGTAAATAAATTCCAAAATTTGAAATTAATTAAAATTCTCTTTCCTCAAAATTTAACTCATCTAAAAAAATTTAAATAAGCATTTTTATAAAGGATTATTATTTAATACATTGCCAGTGAAGCGTAAAAACTCCACAAGCGAGGTTAATGAGATTACATATGTTGCATTTATTATTTCTTACTCTTTTATATGTACTTTTAAGGACATGTGTCATCCAACTGATTCTGCTTATGAAGTTTTTACTTTCCAATAATCGTGTTAGAAATAATTATCCTTTTATAAAGTATACGTCCAACCATAAAACTTTAATAAAATATAAATGTTTCATAATCTCAAAATTATAGTCATAGAAAAACACTAATAGAAATCATACTTACTTAGAGACTCAAAACTCTGAGCATCTTGATCCCTGCATGAACACATCATTGGTTGATTATTATGATCTCTTATTGAGGCAAAAAGTCATCCAAGTGTTCTGCCTTTAATGATAATCCACATAGATGCCTATTGGAGCTTTTATGAGGTCTGATGGTTCTCCAAAGCTAACCAAAAGGCTTCTCAAGCCTTAACCAAAAGATATATAATCAAACATGTTCAGATCTGAAGTGATTCGAGAAAAATTCTCACACTTATTACACAAAAAGAAAGAAGAAAGTAGTTTCGTAAGTAAGTAGCTATTTTTTGCAGATACAATAAATGAATCCAAAAATCCTAATTTTTGGTTCCAGTTGAGTTTTTTAGGATAGACAACTGATTTTCTACCTTCGTTATGAAGAAAAACAATTTCAGATCACTCAAAAACCATGTTTGCACTAAGACACCCTTAGAAAAATAGCTAATTTGCCCATATACCAATAAACGAATCCAAAAATCCAAATTTTTTATTCCAATTGATTCCACTAGGATAGAAAACAATTTTTCTACTTTTGTTATGATCCAAAACACTTTGAGATCACCTGGAATGTGAATTGGGGCGAAGGGAGCTTTAGAGAAATCGGGACTTGGCGCAACAGCCTTTTAGCAAGATCTAAGGTTCTTTCCTTAGGGTTTTTTTGATAGCCATCTTTCTCCCAAAAAGACTTAATATTGTATATATACGCCTTATGGACAAGGTTAAGTTGTTTAATGAATAAACTAGACCCATGAAACAAGCACTCTAGGTGGCACCAACTTGAAATATTTATTGGAACCCAATTAAAACTATTTTAATTAGCTTGTCTAAGATTAGGCCTTAGGACTAACTTCTTAATATTTTAGCTCAACAGCATACCAAAGATAGCTATTTCATGCACCTAGCCCATTAGCAAGTCTAACTTGGAGTAGTTCACAACTAAATGCTCTTAACTTGATAATTACGATTTTTAGCCCAACCCCTTAATTTATATGTTAGATAATTTAATTCATAATTATGTTAGGTAATTTAATTCATAATTAAATTTTCTAACCAAGTAGAACAACTTTTACTTCATGTAAATAATAGTACATAATTAATTCAATAATTATCAAATAATTATTCAATTTTCCAAATATAATTATTTGCCTTTATTTAATAATATCCCTAAAACCATGTTTACAAATAGACATTATATTGATA
This sequence comes from Adansonia madagascariensis, assembly GCA_038381835.1. Taxonomy (NCBI): domain Eukaryota; kingdom Viridiplantae; phylum Streptophyta; class Magnoliopsida; order Malvales; family Malvaceae; genus Adansonia; species Adansonia madagascariensis. Next base: position 5,707 of record JBBYHL010137415.1, on the reverse strand, counting down.
ATACATACTTTCCTTTATTGCCATATTAAGACATCTTTGAGTAGATTTCATAAATCTAATTTATATCTTACATATTCTTAATTGAACTTATTCAATTAAGTCTTCCTTATTATACCTTTTATTCAATTAAGTCATATTTAATTGAATCCCGATTTTAATCTAATAGGTCATCTTATTATGTGTAAACCATTAGGCTTCCATTATAATGACAATAAATATAATTACTCAGTTAAGTGTATTTATATTTATCGACCAAAATAGGCCTCTAGCAAGGTATCATGGCTACTCGGTATGTAGGAAAAGTCAATATAACCTCTTAAAAGACCTTTTAGTAATCTGCCTTTCAATGTGTTTTGGTCATTCCATCAAATATCCTAGAAAGACCATGAGCATGATGCAATGTCTACTCATTTATCAATTTATATTAGTTCCTATATCTTTTGATTAACCTCATGAATTTAAAAAAACAATTTCTCCTAAATTCATCATGCTTTGGCCAATGATTGTATCAAATTAACCAATGCTGAGAAGATAAGATGTATGTCTCCGATGTCACTTGAGTGGTGAATCCTCTCTGGATCACTCATCCATCTTCGTTTAGTTCATGCAATACCCAAAACCACCTTACCATAAGCATCCATCTATTATGGACTCGTTCATAATGGAATCAAAGCATGTCACTCCCTATAAAGATGACCTGGTATAACAAGTCTAAGGACTAATATGCACCACTAGTATATGAGAACATATTCCATAGATACTTCAGTAACTTATACCAAATGGAGTTTTTATATAGGCCATGTTCAGCAAACTTTTTTCCATAAAACAAGTACCTATATCTATCCTTAAGTACCCTACACTTCAACTTCTATGAGATCAAAGAGTTGCATGCATCAAATGCATGAAGGCTTAGCATGTGCTAGACATTCTGCATTGTTAATGACATGTTTTGACAACACAATGATTAGGAATGTTTTTAGAAACACGTCTTTGATACATAAGGATCTCACTATCTTAACTCTTTACTAACTTTGCAAAGCCGTTTTGTTTCATGGGCTTCATCTAATTAATTTTTGCATGATTGTCAATCACACCACTAACATGAAAAAAAAGCTTAAAACACTAACCAAAGTGATTAGTTTGCATTATTAACTATCATATGCCTCATCCAATCCGATTGGCTCTAGGGCATATACTAACATCTCCTACTTGCACTAAGCCAACTGCTAATGCATCCAAGGATAAACTTTTTAATTAGCAATCGTGACTCCACTTGGACAAAGCTTTAGTAATATTATGAGAATATGCTTCGACCATATTCATGATAATCATTATCAAAGTCACTAACTATTTGGCTCACAATGAGACCTAGATCCTAATCATGTGGCTTAATTGTTACATTAACAACTTTTAGGAGTCTTTTATTAGCTTGTAAGCTAATGATCCAAATGTAACTCCTTTTTTGAGCCTAAATAAAAGAGTTTATTTATAACCTTTAAGGAATAAACATACAATCTTCTCTAGTTTGGAACACTTCCAAATAACTACATTTTTAACATCATGGCTATTTATCACTAAGTCAAATTATGATCTTTAACTTTAAAAAAAAAAAAAGAAAACATAAATGCCTTCTACTAAACCTTTCATATGTTGATTTAAGGCAACTTGATTCGAAAACTATATTTAAGTCCTTTAGGTTATAAGCCATTTAGTATTCTCAATACTATTGCAAGTGTGTGTTTGAGAATAATGAAACCATTACATAGAATGACTTCTATATCTAATGATTTATTTAATGAGGAATGAATCCAAGCATGACATCAAATACCAGTGATCATTCTCAATTCACATGTAAATGCCAAAATTAACATTTAATTTTTATGAAGAAATTATGATTATGTTTTAGGAATATCAATAAAAAATGCAAGCTTTGATCAATATTGTTAGCTCAAAAATAATAATTGAACCAAGAGGGGATGAATTGGTGTTTTAAAAAAAATTTATCCTAAATTGATCTTTAAAAAAAATTAAAGGAAATTGAGATTAAAAAAAAGTTAAAGGTAAGAGAAACAAACAATCAATATAGAAAGATTTGGTCTTTGAACTCAAAGACTACATCCTCTCTTCTTAACACTTCCTTGCCAAGGGGATTCCCACAATTCACTAATAAAATTGTTACTTTTGAGGGTAAGGTACAACCTTACAACTTTATCTTTTAAGGCTTAGATAGAACCTTTCAATCCCTTTCAAAATTCTACCCTAAATTCTTAAGTGTTTTCACTTACTTTCACACAACCCTTTTGTGATATGAATTAAATTTAACAAACAATTAAAACCTCTAGTAGGTGGGTGTTTGCTGGAATTTAAGTACCAAGTGGATGAGCTATAAATAAATTTGAAAGAATATAAATTAAATACAAGAAGAATGAAGAATTTGGAGACTTTGAGCTTTTGTTGTTCAAGCTTGATTGATCTTGGTATCTCTTGCTTCTTTAGTTGTTATGAACCTCTATTTATAGCTCGGAATTGTTATAGACGCTAGGTATTAGATAAGGTTCATAAATGCTTGTTTTCATTTAGACCGACGCTGTTGTAACGATACAATTTGAAATGATTATCAAATAATTGTTTATATTCATAACTTTATGTAGACGGGACAGGTGAGGTAAATTGGAAAGAGATGCCTATTAGTAGATTGATTGACTACATGATTGAGAAAGGTATATATATTTAATTTCAATATTGAGAAATATATGGTTGGGTATAACGAAACAATCTTATTGAAATCTTTTGGAGATTGGGTTTACTATCTTAGACTAAATGACATATAGCAGTATTCGTAGCTTTGTAAATTATACAAAATATGTAACCTCTGGTATCCATGCAAGAATCATCCCATGCGAATTTGTACCATTTCGATATGCCACTTGCACTTCATGAGAGATATAGAGGTTTGCTTGATAGACAAGCTATGTAAGTTCAAAGACAATCTTACTACATGTATAAGGTTCTTATTTATTTTTCATTTTGTACAATGTAGTAGCAAATACTACAGCAATAACTTGTAGATCATGCAAAATTCATTTGATCTTCTCGGTCTCAACCATTACACTTCTTACTACATGTATGACCCACATAAGCCTCCAACCAATATGACTGGTTACCAACAGGATTGGAATGCTGGGTTTGCTTGTAAGCACTAATCTATCTTTCCCTATTTCTTTCCACCAAAAATTTGGTTGTTTACATAATATAAATTTACCTATTTGTCTATTTTGTAATTAATAGATGAACATAATTGAGTGTGAATTGGTCGTCGGGTAATCTTTATGTTTCACAATTTAACTTAAATCACTTTGAAAAACCAGAATTTCCATTATGTCAATTAGATTATCAACCTTATCAAATTATTTTTTTTAATTTGCTTTAAAAAATTAAAATATTCTTTAAATATTTTCTTATTTTTTAAAGAATATTCTTAAGTGTTATTTGTGAACTTAATATTTTCTAATATATAAAAAGTAAGGTTAAATTTACACTTTATAAATGGTAAGTTCGTAAGTTTTCCAAAAAGAAATTATTGTAAATTTGATACATTATTTTAAGAGAAAATGTAATACTATTGAACCAATCTAAGCACCAGTGTTAATATTAATGCGCCAAGAAAAAATGCAGGCTTACTCTAAATGGCTATATGAAGTTTCATGGGATATGTAGAAAGTTATCACATATGTCAAAGAGCGTTATGGAAACCCTAATATAATTCTCTCTGAAAATGCTGAGGCACCAAATTTTTCAAGACTTATTTTTCTCCTCAGTTTTGATTTTGCAAATGAATGGTTTTTAAATCTCATTTTCTTTTATTTATTAATGGCAGGAATGGATGACCCTGCCAATCGCACATTTCCTTAAGCATCATATGATATCAATAGAGTCAATTTCTATAAAAACTACTTGAAAGAATTGAAGAAAGCTATGGATGATGGAGCCAATGTTACTAGCTACTTTGCTTGGTCAATGCTCGACAACTTTGAATGGTTATTAGGGTATACTTCAGGATTTGGCTTGATTTATGTTCATTACAATGATCTCAAAAGGTACCCAAAGCTATCAGCATATTGGTTCAAGCAATTGCTTGAAAGAAACAATACTTAATTAATTTTAATTATGGTTTATTTCTTAGGGTTTTAAGGTTTATTTTTCATGTTTGTTAGTTTTTCGTTATTTAGAACCATGTCTTTCTAAAATATTTGTATTTTGAAATTTATGGAATAAAATTATTTTTTTTCCTCGAATGATGAATCCATTCTGGTTCTATATTTGTTCGAATAAAATGCTTAGCCAATTAAATGCGTCTAACCAAAAAATCTTTTCTTCTTCCAATTTTTTGATCTTCCTATTCATTATCCATGAGGATTTTTTCTCCTACTTCTTTCCATTTTACCAACAAATAATCGATAATAATTAGTAAATCTAGATCGGTCGGCTCCTGTAGAAATTTCTTGATTTCAAAATGTATCAAAACCTTAGGTAGTAAAAAAAAATGGGATACTATATTTCCAGGATTGAATTTTATATTCGAATAAACCTCGTAATCATAAGAAAGTAAGTTTTTTAGCAAATGGGCCTAGTAAAAGAAAAATTAGGATAGGGCCCTATGGGATCCCCTTTCAAAATCGGACATGAGAGCTTCCTCTCATCCGGCTTAAGTAGCTACAACAAAGAAAGATAAAGAAAGGAGTTCTCGCCTTTTAAATTCTAGAACCCCTTCAAGAAAAAGGTCTACTCTTTACTCAAGTTCCCAAGAAAAATTCCATTGATTGATTCTTCTTTTATTAATATAGATTTTCTTAATTCTTTATTCAATTCAAAATTAGGACATAAATGAAATGCAAAATTCTCGTTTCCTTACTCCATACAATCTCAGCTAAACCTGACAATTTTATATACGATAACACGAATATGACACATATAAATTAATGAAAGCAAGACATGACATGACACAAATATATGTTTGAAAATTTTACAATATGTATTTTTAATGTATCAAAATTGATAAAAATATAAAAATATAAAATACTTTAAACACAAATATAACATGACACAATACACGAATATGACACGAATACATTTTGAGCTTGCTCAAAAGTTCTGATTTGGTTGACTGGGTTCTGTTAAAGAGTCGTTTCTTGCTTGCCATATCAGATAAAAATATGCATCCATGCCAAACGCAACACAACTGAAATAAGAGACTTCCTTTCAGTTTGTTTATAGCTCATTGTAATTCTTGTTGGCAGATCACGATAGGACTTTGTATTTGGCATAGCTTCCATAAGGCTTTGGAGTAATCCCATTCAAAAAACATATAATTCCTAGTTTCCAGTTCAGAATGACTGAGGGCAAGCTACCCTCGATAGTCATTCCTCTAGCAATGAGGCTATCCTTGGTTGACATCTATTGAGGATTGCCATCCGAGCTAGTAAAGATTGCTTTTGTTTGAAGAAAGGAGGCCAAATAAGTCTATTCCTGGGTACCTTCTCTTCTCTTGTTCTTATTTCATTCCAGACTTTACTCACTGGGAATTTCTGCTTGGAAAAATCCTACATGGTGGCTCTGTTTGCTTGGTTAATAAACTGCGAGGCAAGATTTCTCATTTTCATCAACTTCCTCCAGCTCCCACTACAATTAATGATATATATATATATAT
>JBBYHL010137310.1:0-31882 GCA_038381835.1 Adansonia madagascariensis | reverse complement strand
CTAGCAAAATATCTTAGGGAAAATTAAGTTTTCCAGATCTAGAATCTTGGTTAAACAAGCTCAAATCTTTTGGTTTTGAAACAAAAGTGGTCTTACAATTATTCCCTAAATGTTTATGCCATGTTTTTGAGTTAAAATTTTGAGTGGTATAATCAACAAGCTATTTCATCATCCCAAACTACTCCAAGGCTATGCAAATGACTTGTGATGCTCATGCCACTCTTTCCCTTTAGTCATAGATGTTCGAATGTCAATGACACGAATTTGGACCCATAAACATAAAAAAATAAGAAATATCCCCTGCTTTGCTTTGTCCCTTGCTAGCAGCACAACTATTATAAATTGAAAAATCATTTTAAAATCCTAAACCATTTTTCATGAATTTTTTGATATTTGTCTCTCAAAGCATGTCGAATTATCTTTAAACGATGTCTTATTCACCCTTGGATCATTCTGGATGAGAGAGTTATGATTTTTTAAATCTAAACTGTCCAAAAACTCTGAAATCTGAACATGTATTCTAGTTGGACTATTCAGACCCATTAAATGATTTTTCCAAATTTTTCAAACATTTTTCCTAAAAGATTCATGAAATCCCCTTTTTAGAAAGGTATCACTTGCAATTTTTTGATAGTAAATGAGTCCGAGGTTAGTTTTCAAATTTTGACACACCTTGTCTCTCGTTTGCTCTACTAACAGCTCAATTAGTCTGAACTTGAAAATTTATTCCCTTGGAAAGTGACTTTTGGGATATGGGGAATAATTTTAGGTTAACCTTCATCGAGTTACCTTTCTAACGGTATCTTGTCCACCCTTTGAAGCCTTCAAACCAATTTAGAATAAATTCAGGAAGCGGGATGCACAATGCTATCCCCTGTTTTTGGTTATGGTCAAAATTGAGTTGTTTTCCCAAGCTTCATCTCGAGACATTCGAATGACACCATAGCACCCTAATCAGCCTCAAGAACATACTTTGACCTCCCACAAGCTCATATTAAGGCACAAACACATTTTACATCTTTACCATCCTCATCCATAATAATTTCATTTGCCAAAAGTTGTTAAAAGGCTCACACATTCCCTAAATCATAAGGTTTTGCTAATTTAAGTTTTTCAACTCAACTTCTCTAAAGAGTATCAGACGTGTCATCCACGGGGATACTCCAACCCTAACCTTCCAAAGGGATACTTCAACTCGCTTTGCAAAATTGTCAAGATTAAAAAAAATCCTTCTTTGTCAAAATTATTTGTCATCCACAGGGATACTCTAACCTGAACTTTTCGAAGGGATACTCCAAACCTGTCTTTCAACTATAGCTAATTTTATCCTTCTCAGACTTTCATGAATGTGTTAAACAAACCTTGTTCAATCAAGAAACCCAGTTGCATCTCAAAAATTGACAATTTGGTTATTCTTAGATAATCAATGCCAATTACGAGATAAATTCCAATAGTCCACCCTTGTTCTTTATCATTACATTGAATGTTTCATGTTATGTTACTTCATTTGTTGCCTTACCAATATGATTTCTTTATGATAATTGTTTGCATTCATGTTTTCCAATCATTTCAAATAAAAGTAAGGGTAATATTCCACGTGGGTATCTCTCCAGTGCCTAAGGTGAAATATTCCATTTTTCAAAGTAAAATCCAGAGGTCATTTTATTAAATATCTCTATATTCCTCATCTCTTTGGGCATACATGAGATTAAATCTTTTTTCATTAAAAATTAGATTTGTATTTCTATAAGATTCATGCATTAAAAAGGGTTATATTGAAATAATGATGAGTTAAGATCGAAAGAATCAAAACTGAGATAAGACATAGCTAGTAAAGTACCAATTTCTGGCGTCAGGAAGAGGTTCGTACCTCATCTTGCATAACCAACTCCCGAACCCAATGACAAATCTTTATACTACGTAGACCATGGGATTGATGTTTTAAGTTTCGTAACTCAAAACATAGGTTTTAATAGGTATCTAATCATGCCTAGCCGTAAATGATCGGTGGCGACTCCAAGCATTGGCCATTTCATGATGGTTTCTTGACGCACGAACCATGTTTGTACTAGTTACAAGAATCCATGTTTGCCTCTTTTGACGTACAACATTGTTTCAAAGGAAAATAGAGGAAAGAAAAGTTTTTCTTGCAAAACCAAAGCATTAGTATCGTGTATGGAAAGGAGGAGAATGTGTTCATGATACCTAATCAAGAAAATAGTGATGATTGTTATAGAATCCATGTTCACCTCATTTGACCCACGAACATTATTTTAAAGGAAAACGAAAGAAAGAAAAGCTTCTCTTACAAAATCAAATCATAAATATCACTTCGGCAATAAGGAGAACTTGTTTATGACGCCTAATCATGAAAAAAGTGAGGACTATTACAAGAATCTATGTTTGCCCCTTTTGATGGATGAACTTTGTTTCAAAGGTAATTGGAGTAAAGAAAAGATTTTCTTGCAAAATCAAAGCATTAATATCATGTATCCTTATAAGAAAAATGTGTTTATGGTGCCCAATCAAGAAAAAAAATGAAGATTGTTACAAGAATCCATGTTTGTCTCTTTTGATGGATGAACCACTTTTCAAAGTTAAATGGTGGGAAGAAAAGCTTTTCTTGCAAAACTAAAGCATCAATATCATGTATGGCAAGAAGGAGAATGTGTTTATGATGCCCAATCATGAAAAGATCAAAGATTGTTACAAGAATCCATGTTTGTTGCTTTTGAAGGATGAACTTTGATACGAAGGAAAATAGAGGAAAGAAAATCATTTCCTGCAAAAACCAAAGCATGAATATCATGTATGATAATAAAGAGAACATTTTTATGGTGCCCAATCATGAAAAGAATGGAAATTATTACAAGTATCTATGTTTGCCTTTTTTGACCAATGAACCTTGTTTCCAAAGAAAATAGAGGAAATAAAGGCTTTCCTTGTGAAATCAAAGCATTAGTATCATGTATCCCTATAAGGAAAATGTATTTATAGTGCCCAATCATGTAAAGAAGGATGATTGTTGCAAGAATCCATGTTTGCCTCTTCTGATGCATGAACATTATTTCAAAGGAAAATGGGGGAAAGAAAGGCTTTCTTGTAAAACTAAAGCTTCGTATCATGTATGGCAAGGAGGAGAATGTACTTATGATGCCCAATCATGAAAAGAACGATAATTGTTACAAGAATCCATGTTTGCCTCTTTTGACCCACGAACATTATTTCAAAGGAAAATAGAGGAAAGAAGAGCTTTTCTTGCAAAATAAAAGTGTCAATATCACTTCAACAATAAGGAGAATGTGTTTATGGTGCTAATCATGAAAATAGTGGAGACTATTACAAGAATCTATGTTTACCCCTTTTGATGGATGAACTTTGTTTCAAAGGTTATTGGAGTGAAGAAAACTTTTCTTGCAATATCAAAGCATTAGTATCATGTATCCTTATGAGGAAAATGTGTTTATGTTGCCCAATCAAGAAAAAAAATGAAGATTGTTACAAGAATCCATGTTTGTCTCTTTTGACGGATGAACCTCATTTAAAAGTTAAATAGTGGGAAGAAAAACTTTTCTTGCAAAACTGAAGCACTAATATCATGTATGGCTAGGAGGAAAATGTGTTTATGATGCCCAATCATGAAAAGATTGATGATTGTTAAAAGAATCCATTTTTGTCACTTTTAACGGATGAACTTTGATACGAAGGAAAATGGAAGAAAAAAATCATTTCCTGCAAAACCAACGCATGAATGTCATGTGTGATAATAAAGAGAACGTTTTTATGGTGCCCAATCATGAAAAGAGTTGAGATTATTACAAGAATCTATGTTTGCCTCTTTTGACAGATGAACCTTTTGTCTAAGGAAACTGGAGGAAAAAAAGGTTTACCTTGCAAAATCAAAGCATTAGTATCATGTATCCCTTTGAGGAAAATGTGTTTATGGCACCCAATCATGAAAAAAATAATGATTGTTACAAGAATCCATGTTTGCCTCTTTTGACACGAACATTGTTTCAAAGGAAAATGGAGGAAAGAAAAGCTTTTCTTGCAAAACTAAAGCATCAGTATCGTGTATGGCAAGAAAGAGAATGTGTTTATAATGCCCAATCATGAAAATAACAATGATTGTTACAAGAATCCATGTTTGCCTCATTTGACGCACGAACATTATTTCAAAGGAAAAAGGAAGAAAAAAAAGCTTCTCTTGCAAAATCAAAGCCTAAATATCACTTCGGCAATAAGGAGAACGTGTTTATGGTGCCTAATCATGAAAACAGTGGGGACTATTACAATAATCTGTGTTTGCTCCTTTTGATGGATAAACTTTGTTTCAAAGGTAATTGGTGTAAAGAAAAGCCTTTCTTGCAAAATCAAAGCATTAGTATCATGTATCCCTATAAAGAAAATGTGTTTATGGTGCCTAATCAAGAAAAAATGAAGATTGTTACAAGAATCCATGTTTGTCTCTTTTGACGGATAAACCTTATTTCAAAGTTAAATGGTGAGAAGAAAAGCTTTTCTTGCAAAACTGAAGCACCAACATCATGTATGGCAAGGAGGAGAATGTGTTTATGATGCCCAATCATGAAAAGATTGAAGATTGTTACACGAATCCATCTTTGTCATTTTTGACAAATAAACTTTGATACGATGGAAAAAGGAGGAAAGAAAATCATTTCCTACCAAATCGAAGCATGAATATCATGTATGGTAATAAGGAGAATATTTTTATGGTGCCTAATAATGAAAAGAATGGAAATTATTACAAGTACCTATGTTTGCCTTTTTTGATGAATGAACCTTGTTTCAAAAGAAAATAGAGAAAATAAAGGCTTTTCTTATGAAATCAAAGCATTAGGATCACGTATCTCTATAAGGAGAATGTGTTTATGGTGCCCAATCATGAAAAGAATGATGATTGTTGCAAGAATCCATGTTTACCTCTTTTGATGCATGAACATTGTTTCAAAGGAAAATGGGGGAAAGAAAGGCTTTTCTTGTAAAACCAAAGCACCATTATCGTGTATGGCAAGGAGGAGAATATGTTTATGATGCCCAATCATGAAAAGGATGATGATTGTTACAAGAATCCACGTTCGACTCTTTTGACCCATGAACATTGTTTTAAAGGAAAATAGAGGAAAGAAAAGCTTTTCTTGCAAAATGAAAGTGTCAATATCCCTTCAGCAATAAGGAGAACGTGTTTATGGTGCCCAATCATGAAAACAGTGGAGACTATTACAAGAATCTATGTTTGCCCCTTATGATGGATGAATTTTGTTTTAAAGGAAATTGGAGTGAATAAAAGCTTTTCTTGCAAAATTAAAGCATTGGTATCATGTACCCTTATGAGGAAAATATGTTTATGCTGCCCAATCAAGAAAAAAATGAAGATTGTGACAAGAATCCATGTTTGTCTCTTTTGATGGATGAACCTTATTTAAAAGTTAAATAGTGGGAAGAAAAGCTTTTCTTGCAAAAATGAATCATCAATATCATGTATGGCAAGGAGAAGAATGTGTTTATCATGTCCAATCATGAAAAAATAAAGATTGTTACAAGAATCCATGTTTGTCTCTTTTAATGGATGAACCTCATTTAAAAGTTAAATGGTAGGAAGAAGAGCTTTTCTTGCAAATCTGAAGCATCAATATCACATATGGCAAGGAGGAGAATGTGTTTATGATATCCAATCATGAAAAGATCAAAGATTGTTACAAGAATCTATGTTTGCCTCTTTTGACAGATGAACCTTATTTCTAAGGAAAATGGAGGAAATAAAGGCTTTCCATGCGAAATCAAAGCATTAGTACCATGTATCCCTATGAGGAAAATGTGTTTATGGTCCCTAATCATGAAAAGAACGATGATTGTTACAAGAATCCATGTTAGCCTCTTTTAACAGACGAACATTGTTTCAAAGGAAAATTGAGGAAAAAATGCTTTTCCTGAAAAATCAAAGTGTCAATATCACTTACAACAATAAGGAGAACGTGTTTATGGTGCCCAATCATGAAAATAGTGGTGATTATTACAATAATCTGTGTTTTCACTTTTTTGCGGATGAACTTTGTTTCAAAGGTAATTGGAGTAAAGAAGAACTTTTGTTGCAAAATTGAAGCATTAGTATCATGTATCCCTATGAGGAAAACGTGTTTACGGTGCCCAATCATAAAAAGAACAAAGATTGTTACAATAATCCATGTTTGTCTCTTTTGATGGATGAACCTTATTTCAAAGTTAAATGGAGGAAAGAAAAGTTGTTCTGGCAAAACCAAAGCATTAATATCATATATGGCAAGGAGGAGAATGTGTTTATAGTGCCCAATCATGAAAAGAAAGATGATTGTTACAAGAATCTATGTTTGCCTCTTTTGGCGCACAAACATTGTTTTGAAGGAAAATGGAGGGAATAAAGGCTTTCTTGTAAAATCAAAGCGTAAATATCACTTCGGCAATAAGGAGAACGTGTTTATGGTGCCCAATTATGAAAAAAGTGGAGACTATTATAGGAATCAAATTTTGCCCCTTTTGATGGTTGAACTTCATTTCAAGGGTAATTGGAGCAAAGAAAAGCTTTTCTTGCAAAATCAAAGCATTAGTATCATGTATCCCTATAAGGAAAATGTCTTTATGGTGCCCAATCATGAAAAGAATGAGGATTGTTACAAGAATCCATGTTTGTCTCTTTTAACGGATGAACCTCATTTCAAAGTTAAATGGATGAAAGAAAAGCTTTTCTTATGAAACCAAAGCATCGATAATGCATGTGGGAAGGAGGAGAATATGTTTATGATTCCCAATCATGGAAAGATCAAAGATTGTTACAAGAATCCATGTTTGTCACTTTTGACGGATAAACATTGATATAAAGGAAAATAGAGGAAAGAAAATCTTTTCCTGCAAAACCAAAGCATGAATATCATGTATGGCAATAAGGAGAATGTTTTTACTATGCCCAATCATGAAAAGAGTAGAAATTATTACAAGAATCTATGTCTACTTTTTTTGACAAATGAATCTTGATTGTAAAGAAAGTGAAGGGAATAAAGGCTTTCCTTACGAAATCAAAGCATTAGTATCATGTATCCCTATAAGGAAAATGTGTTTATGGTACCTAATCATGAAAAGAAAAATGATTGTTACAAGAATCCATGTTTGCCTCTTTGGATGCACAAACATTGTTTCAAAGAAAAATAAAGGAAAGAACTTGCAAAATCAAAGCATCAATATCACTTCGACAATAAGAACATGTTTATGGTGACCAATCATGAAAAGAGTGGAGACTATTACAAGAATCTATGTTTGCCCCTTTTGAGAACTTTATTTCAAAGGTAATTAGAGTAAAGAAAAGCTTTCTTGCAAAATCAAAGCATTAGTATCATGTATTATTATGAGGAAAATGTGTTTATGGTGCCCAATCAAGAAGAAAATAAAGATTGTTACAAGAATCCATGTTTGTCTCTTTTGACAAACAAACCTGATTTCAAAGTTAAATGGTGGGAAAAAAAGCTTTTCTTGCAAAATCGAAGCATCAATATCATGTATCGCAAAAAGGAGAATGTGTTTATGATGCCCAATCTTGAAAAGATCGAAGATTGTTTCAAGAATCCATGTTTGTCGCTTTTGATGGATGAACAATGATACGAAGGAAAAAAAGGAAAGAAAATTGTTTCTTGTAAAACCAAAGCATTGTAGACATCTTATTTTGTTCGAGCTAATTTTTAACAATCTTTTTATGCTAATGTAACTAGATTGACTGTCTACAAGTTTGTTAAGTAGGACATCATCTACAAATATGGCCTCCCAAACTAAATCATAATAGTTAATGCAAGCAACTTAAATAATAAAATGATGCAAGTGGTCTACTTATAGTTCAAGGTTCGGCATCATAATTCTGTCCCTTATCGCCCAAAGATGAATGGGGAAGTTAAGGCAACCAACAAAAACATCAAAAGAATAGTTGAGAAAATGGTCAAGATTTACAAAGACTGGCATGAGAGGCTATTCTTTGCACTTCATGCCTATCGGACTTCAATTTGCACTTCCACGGGCGCTACCTCATTCTCCATTGTCTATGGGATGGAAGCTATTTTGTCTGTTGAAGTCGAGATCCCTTCTCTCAAAGTCTTGATGGAAACCAAACTTGAAAAGGCTAAATGGGTCAAGAATAGATACAACCAGCTCAACTTTATCGAAGAAAAATACGTGAAGACCATCCGCCATGGTCAAATGTATCAAAAACGCATGATCCGAGCCTACGACAAAAAGATGTGCCTAGATAATTTCACCTAAGCAAATTGGTATTGAAGAAGATCCTCTCAATTCACAAAGATACACGGAGAAGTGGACCCCTAATTGGGAAAGACCATATGTCATGAAGCAAGCCTTTTTTGGAGAGGCCCTAATCTTGTTAGAAATGAATGACAATGCCTTGCCCAACCTAGTCCATCAGGAAAAATTACGCGTAGAGGGCGAAAACCTAAAAAGGTGTCCTTCAAAAAAAAGAGAAAACAAAAAAAAAACAAAAACAACAAAAAAACAAAAAACAAAAAAAGGGTCTGGATGAAAATCCAAAAAGGACATCTGGGCAACTAACTTGACTATTGTTGAAAACCCGCTAGGGTGACTTGAGAAGATCAATTTTGATAAGGCATAGACTGAGATCACTTTCAGAATGAAGTAAAGCAATCTTAGGGATCTTCCAAAGATCAGCTCATACCAGTCACATTCATTGTTCAAGAAAGATCCTGGAAATCACCTAAAGAACATTCATGTCATGATCGTCAAAGGCATCTTCCACCCAAAAGATCATACTTTTTACCACCGGATCACTTGCTTGTCAAATAGTATACCAAGTTGTGTCTCTTTGTTGTAATGAATAAATATTACCTTATTCCTTTTAACCCTTGTGTAATTCACATTGCACTTGTCATTTAACTGATAATGTTTGATAATCAACTGAAATATGCATTAGGATATCTCAATATTATGTCGAAAGGAAAAAAAAAAGCACTGGGAACTCAACTCATGCCCTAATCATCAAGATCATGCACTTTTCGCATCCAAACACCCGCTCGACACGACCATCCACCAAACCATTTCTTGCTTTTACAAGCCATATCTCAAGAAAAACCATTCTAAGCTAACCAAAAATCAACCCATGCGTTCTATCGAAATCTTATAAAAACCAAAGACATAAACCTAATCAATCAAGTAGTCTTTAAATTGTTGACAATGCCTTCTAATTGTCAAGAAAATGAATGAGCCTCCCGAATCAAGAAATGCAATAATCCAAATTCTTAATAATAGAATTTTTTTTGTATCCTCAATGGAGCTGGGACAACCTACAATCCCTAGTGGGATTAGGAAAATTCTCATCCATTGTTGCAACAGGGACGAATCGCCATCCCTATGAGAGTCTAAATGATGTATAAGAAAAACTATTGCTATCTCCCATATTAGACTTCACATCGTGCAATCATGATAGCATTCCATATCATGCACTCACTTACCATCATACATCATCATTTTTACAACATCACTTCAAGCAAGGTTTACGGAACCTCCAAGGAATTCCTGGTAAGAACTTTAAGCTTCGCAAACCAAATGTTATTCAGGTAAGGTTTTTTTCTTCTCATAACCTAATGTCAAAAACCCTTTTTATCAATAAACTATTATCAAAGTGCCAGTGTCAAGAAATTGTTGTCTAGAAACTATCATTAAAAACTTTTGTTGAGAACATTCATCAGAAGCTTTATCAAGAACTAATGTTAAAACCTTTTTATCAGGAAATTTGTCATGAAGAAAAACTTGTATTAGAAGTTTTATCAAAAACTTTGTCACCACCTTTTTAAAGCCTACAAGTTAGTGGCACCTTTTCAAAGCCCACAAGTTAGTGGCACCCTTTCAAAGCCCACAAATTAGTGGCACCTTTTTAAAACCCACAAGTCAGTGGTACCCTTTTCAAAGCCCATAAGCCATAAGTCAGTGGCACCCTTTCTCAAGCCCTCAAGTTAGTGGCACCTCTTTAAATCCCATAAGTCAGTGGCACCTTTTTAAAGCCTACAAGTTAATGGCACCCTTTTCAAAGCCCACAAGTTAGTGGCACCTTTTTAAAGCCCACACAAGTTGTGGCACCTAGTCTTAGTCAAAGCTCGTACAAGCTAGCGGTATCTGAGTCAAAGCCTACATAAGTTGGTGGCACCTAATCTGAGTTAAAGCCTACACAAGTTGGTGGCACCCAAGTCTAAGTCAAAGCTTGCACAAGCTAACAGTGCTCGAATCAAAGCCTACACAAGCTGGTGGCACCCAAGTCTAAGTCAAAGCCTACACAAGCTAACAGTGCTCAAATTAAAGCCCACACAAGCTGGTGGCACCCAAGTTTAAGTCAAAGCCTGCATAAGCTAGCATCACTCACATCAAAAATCTACGTTACTCTGCACTTGCCTAAGGGAGTCAAAACTTAGAAAACCTAACACCTTAGTAGGGAGGGTAAACCCTACAAAATTCACTTAAACCTCTATCAGGATTGCTGCCAATACACTGCACTTATCACAGCAAAATATTAATTATAATTTATTTCTTTATAAGTGTTATGTGGAGTGCCATTCCAGCCTAGACAAAATAGTTTCTATTTGTCTATACCCTATTCCTGATTCTCAATAATGGTAAAAAAGGGGGCAGCTATAGACAATTTATTTTGTCGAGGATAATTTTTAACAATCTGGGATATGGATGTGAAAGAGGGTGATGATTGTTAGGCAATGTGTCACTTGATGAAAAAGTTTTTTTAGGAGGTCAAAAAGGCCTATGGATCATATCAAAGATAAATGCAAAGATGTGGCATCAAAGGACGTAGTTCAAGGTGTCCAGGGATAAAAGATATGAGAAAATTCACAATTTTGCTTGAATGTATTGATACATGGTTCTCATGTATCGATATAATGCTCTAACAAACCAAAAATTTAAAATGTCCTATATGTATCAATACATGAGCTTATGTATCGAAATAGGAGCTCATATATCGATACTAGGCCACGCCAAGACCAAAATGTGCATTCTATAAAGAAATGTATCGATAGATAGTAACATGTATCGATACAATGGTTCATAGTATTCATACAATGGTTCATAGTATTGATACAGTGATCATTGTATCGATACAATGTTCATTGTATCGATACACTCAAGGTTTTTAAACCAAATGTATCGATACATTCTGTAATGTATCAATACATGCAGGCTATTTTCCATGGTTTAAAAATTTTTAACTCGTCTTCTATTGATCCAAAACTCGATTTTAACTTGTTTCTTTGCATCAAAAAAGATCAAAACCCATATCAAATTACAAATTTGGACTTTTAAATTAATCATAACATTTTTTAAGTCTAAATTAGATAAAAAAAGTCAATGTCACATGATCACCCTACTCTTCCCTAGTTTGTTAACCAAGATCACCATCAGCCACCCTATTTGCTGGAAAATCATTTCAACATTTAAACCAACCATCCTATGTCGATCACATTGGCAGCAAGTTGCTCCCTACAGCCACTCTATAGCCATTAAGCTGACATCACTATTGTCCCCTTGAGAAATAACCAAAAACGCCTTCAATTCGGCTCTAAAATGCTGGTATAAATAGACCACTTATATCTCAGTTGAGGGATCTTTAGATTCTAGCTCATTTTCAGCTTCTAAAACATATTCACAAGTCAAGAAAACTAAATCCTATAGCTTTTTACTTAGCACCCAAAAATAGCTTTAAAACATTCACTCTTAACCACTACACATTTTGAAAATCACCCTCATCCATACCAGAACCAAAACCTCATTGTTTTTCTCTTTCTCTTGCTTATTAACAATAAGGAAGAGAGAGAAATTGAAGCCATCTTTGCTGTTCCAACTATTTGGCCAAAAATTAAAGTTTTATTAGTATAACTTCCTATTTTATCACTTTTATTTTCTATTTTTTAGCATCTTAATCATTTTAGTGAGTTCTCTATGTTTCCATCACCCTCTTAGGATTCTCATGTGTTATTGTGGCTTTTAGATGTGGTAGTTTAGGATTTGGATGCCTTAATGCCCCTTTGATGTGCAAAATGCCTCATTTCATCCTCATTATTTTGATAGTTCTTGCTCATGCATTTTATGCCAATCCATGCATCTTGTTATGATTAATCCATGTATGAATCCTTAGCCTAATATATTTCAAGCATATTTATACATTAGCTTGCATATTGTCATGAATCATTATCATTTTCAGCATCCATAACATTTTGTTTCAAAGTGCATAACACTTTTTTTGTCAAGACCATTGGTAAAGTTTGCATCCCTATTCGTGTTTTGTTCCATCCCCTTGTATGTTTATTATCTTCTCTTTGTCTAAATTCATGTTTGATTGCTACCAAAAACCAATTTTTAAAACCTCCCTAAGCCAAGCATGTTAACCTCCACCAATAAGGATTAGCATGGACCAAGCATTTTTCTTAAAGTCAATTAAAAAATCTTAGGGAAGATAAAGTTTTCTAGATCTATAATCTTGATTAAACGAGCTTAAAACTTCTGATTTTCTAATGAAAATGGCCTTGCACTTGTTCCCTAAATGTTCGTGCCTTATTTTTGAGTCAAAACCTTTAGTGGTATGATTAATAGGCTATTTTATCATCCTAAATTACTCCGGGGCCATGCAAAAGAGTTTGTGATGCTTATGCCACTCTATCCCTTTAGTCATGGATGTCCAAATGTCGATGAATTGAGTTTGGGCCCATAAACATTAAGAAAATAAGAAATATCCTTTACTTTACTTTGTACCCTGGTGGCAGTAGCACTATTACGAATTGAAAAATCACTTTAAAATCTCAAACGATTTTTCATGAATTTTGTAACATTTTCCTTTGAAAGTTTGTCAAAATATCTTTAAAATGAGGTATTGTTCATCCTTGGATCAGTCCGAATGAAAGAGTTATGATTTTTCAAACCTAGACTATCTAGAATCCCTAGAATGAACAAAGCGCATTTTGGTTGGGCCCTTTAGGCCTACTAAATGATTTTTCCAAATCCATCCAGCATTTTTTCTAAAACGTTCATGAAATTACCTTTTTGGAAATGTATTATTTGTAATTTTTTGATACCAAATGAGTCCAGAATGATTTTTCAAATTTTGACAAACCTTGTCCCTTGTATGCTCTGCCAGTAGGGAAATTAATCTAAACTTGAAAATTTATTCCTTAGAAAGTGACTTTTTGGGATATTGGGAGTATTTTTAGATTGACCATCATTGACTTATCTTTCTAATGGTATCTTGCCCCCTCTAAAGCCTTTAATCGAATTTAGAATAAATTCAAAAATGGGAATAGTACAATGCTATCCCCTATTCTCGGTCATGGTCAAAATTAAGTTGTTTTCCTTAATGTTGTCTCTAGACATTTGAATATCCCCATATCACCCTGATCAAACTTGAGAACATGCTTTGACCTCCCACAAGCTCGTATCAAGGCACAAGTATATTTTACATCTTTACCATCCTTGTTCACAATTTTTTTTACCAAAAATTCTCAAAATGCTCACACATTTCATAAATCACAAAGTTTTGTCAACTTAAATTTCCAAACTCAACTTCGTTAAAAAGTGTCAGATAATGTTAGTTTCAGGGATTCTCTAGCCCTAACCTTTTAATGGGATACTCCAACCCTATATTTCAAGATTATCAAAATATAAAAATCTTCCTTTGTCAAAAATTATTTGCCATCCACAGGGATACTCTGACCCTATCTTTCTGAAGGGATACTCCAACCCTATTTTTTAATTACAATTAAAATTTTCTCTTTATCGGACTTCCATGAATGTGTCAAGAAAACCTCATTCAATCAAGGAACCCAGATGCATCTTAAAAATTATTAATTCAGTTATTCCCAGATAATCGATGCCAATTGCGAGATAAATTTCAATAGTTCATCCCTTCTCTTTATCATTATATGGAATGGTCCATATTATGTAACTTCATTTGTTGCCTTACGAACGTGATTTCTTTATGATGATTATTTGCATTTATGTTTTCAAAACACTTCAAGTAAAACTAGAGGTAATATTCTGCATGAGTATCTCTCTAGTGCCTAAAGTGGAATATTCTATTTTTCAAACTAAAATCCAGAGGTCATTTTTATTGAAAATTTTTATATTCCCCATCTATCCAAGGTGTATATGAGATTAAATCTCTTTATCAAAACCTACATTTGTATTTTTATAAACTTCATGCATTAAAAAAGGGTTATATCAAAATAGTGACGAGTTAAGATTAAAACAATTGAAATCGAGATAAGGCATAGCTATTTCGAGCATCGTGAAGAGGTTCGTATGTCATCATGCGTAACCAACTCTCAAACCTAAATGACAAATCTTTGTACTACGTAGACCACGGGATCAATGTTTTAAGTTTCGTAACTTAAAACATAGGTTCCATTAGGCATCCGATCATGCCTAGCCCAAAATGATCGGTGATGACTCCATGCATTGGCCATTTCATGATGGTCATCCGAAACCAATAAGATGAGTGATTCATTCTATGGTCCTCTTCACTGTATCATAAGTCGAGAATCCATACATTCTCATCCTTATCACACCGTGAAAGAAAAGACTTCTTTAAGAAGACATTTTTAAGTCAGAAAAATATTCTAAGTTGTACTCACTCATAGATCTGCGAGGATCCACTTTAGGGCATGTTGTGACAAGCATGAATCTTGTGTATGGAAATAAAGAGAATGTTTTTATAGTGCCCAATCATGAAAAGAATAGAGATTATTACAAGAATCTATGTTTGCCATTTTTGACAGATAAACCTTGATTGTAAGGAAAATGGAGGAAAGAAAGGCTTTCCTTGCGAAATCAAAGCATTAGTATCATGTATCCCTATAAGGAAAATGTGTTTCTGGTGCCCTATCATGAAAAGAATGATGATTATTACAAGAACCCATGCTTGCCTTTTTTAAGGCACAAACATTGTTTCAAAGGAAATGGAGGAAAAAAAAGCTTTTCTTACAATATCAAAGCGTCAATATCACTTTGGCAATAAGGAGAACGTGTTTATGGTGCCTAATCATGAAAAGAGTGGAGACTATTATAAGAATCTATGTTTGCCCTTTTTGATGGATGAACTTTGTTTCAAAGGTAATTAGAGTAAAGAAAAGCTTTTCTTGAAAAATCAAAGCATTAGTGTCATGTATCCCTCTGAGGAAAATGTGCTTATGGTGGCCAATCAGGAAAAAAAGGAAGATTATTGTTGCAGGTATCCATGTTTGTCTATTTGGATGGAAAAACCTCATTTCAAAGTAAAACAGAGGAAAGAAAAGCTTTTCTTGCTAAACCAAAGCATCAATAACGCATATGGCAAGGAGGAGAATGTGTTTATGATGCCCAATCATGAAAAGATCAAAGATCATTACAAGAATCCATGTTTGTCACTTTTGACGGATAAACTTTGATGCGAAGGAAAATGGAGGAAAAAAAATCATTTCCTGTAAAACCAAAGTCTGAATATCATGTATGGTAATAAGGAGAACATTTTTACGGTGCCTAATCATGAAAAGAGTGGAGATTATTACAAGAATCTATGTTTGCCTCTTTTAATAGATAAACCTTGTTTCTAAGGAAAATAAAGGAAAAAAAGTTTTTTCTTGCGAAATCAAAGCATAAGTATAACGTATCCCTGTGAGGAAAATGTATTTATGGCACCCAATCGTGAAAAAAATGATGATTGTTACAAGAATCCATGTTTGCCTCTTTTAACACATAAACAATGTTTCATAGGAAAATGGAGGAAAGAAAAGCTCTTTCTGCATAATCAAAGCATCAATATCACTTACGGCAATAAGGAAAACGTGTTCATGATGCCTAATTATGAAAAGAATGAAGACTATTATAAGAATTTATGTTTGCCCTTTTGATGGATAAACTTTGTTTCAAAGGTAATTGGAGTAAAGAAAACCTTTTCTTGGAAAATTAAATGTTAGTATCTTATATCCCTTTGAGGAAAAGTACTTATGGTGCCCAATTATGAAAAGAACAAAATTTGTTACAAGAATCCATGTTTGTCTCCCTTAACGGATGTACCTTATTTCAAAGTTAAATGGAGGAAAAAAAAAAGCTTTTCTTATAGAACCAAAGCATCAATATTATGTATGGTAAGGAGGAGAATGTGCTTATGATGCCCAGTCATGAAAAGAATGATGATTGTTGCAAGAATCGATGCTTGCCTCTTTTGACGCACGAACATTGTTTCAAAGGAAAATAGAGGAAAGAAAAGCTTTTTTTGTAAAATAAAAGTGTCAGTATCTCTTTGGCAATAAGCAAAACATGTTTATGGTGCCCAATCATGAAAAGAGTGGAGACCATTACAAGAATCTATGGTTGCCCCTTTTAATGGATGAACTTTGTTGCAAAGGCAATTAGAGTAAAAGAAAACTTTTCTTACAAAATCAAAGCATTAGTATCATGTATCCCTATAAGGAAAATGTATCTATGGTGTTCAATTATGAAAATAACGAAGATTGATACAAGAATCCATGTTTGTCTTTTTATACAGATGAACCTCGTTTCAAAGTTAAATGGGGGAAAGAAAAGCTTTTCTTGCAAAACCAAGACATCAATAACACATATGGGATGGAGGAGAATGTGTTTATGATGCCTAATCATGAAAAAATAGAAGATTGTTACAAGAATCCATGTTTGTCACTTTTAACGGATGAATATTAATCTGAAAGAAAATGGAGGAAAGAAAATGTTTTCTTGCAAAATCAAAGCATGAATATTGTGCATGGCAATAAGGAGAACGTTTTTATGGTGCCCAATTATGAAAAAAGTGGAGATTATTACAAGAATCTATGTTTGCCTCTTTTGATAGATAAACCTTGATTCTAAGGAAAATGAAGGAAAAAAAGGCTTTCCTCATGAAATCAAAGCATTAGTATCATGTGCACCTATAAGGAAAATACGTTTATAGCGCCTAATCACGAAAAGAACGGCGATTGTTACAAGAATCCATGTTTGCTTCTTTTGACACATGAACATTGTTTCAAAGGAAAATAGAGGAAAAAAAGCTTTTCTTGCAAAATCAAAGCGTCAATATCACTTATGGCAATAAGAAGAACGTGTTTATGGTGCCCAATCATGTAAAGAGTGGAGACTAGTACAAGAATCTATTTTTGCCCCTTTTGATGGATGAACTTTGTTTCAAAGGTAATTGGAGTAAAGAAAAGCTTTTCCTATAAAATCAAAGCGTTAGTATCATATATCCCTATGAGGAAAATATATTTATGGAGTCTAATCATGAAAAGAAGGAAGATTGTTACAAGAATCCATGTTTGCCTCTTTTGACGACAAACCTCATTTCAGATTACATGGAGGAAAGAAAAGTTTTTTTTGCAAAACCAAAGCATCAGTATCGAGTATGGCAAGGAGGAGAATGTGTTTATGATCCCCAATCATGAAAACAACAATGATTGTTACAAGAATCCATGTTTTCCTTTTTTGACACACGAACATTCTTTTAAAGGAAAATAGAGGAAGTAAAAGCTTTTCTTGAAAAATCAAAGCATCAATATCACTTACTGCAATAAGGAGAACATGATTATGGTACCTAATCATGAAAAGAGTGGAGACTATTACAAAAATCTATGTTTGCCCCTTTTGATGAATGAACTTTGTTTCAAAGGTAATTGGAGTAAAGAAAAGCTTTTCTTGCATAATCAAAGCATTATTGTCATGCATCCCTATGAGGAAAATGTGTTTATGGTGCCCTATAAAGAAAAGAATGAAGATTGTTGTAAGAATATACATTTGTCGCTTTTGATAGACAAGCCTCATTTCAAAGTTAATGGAAGAAAGAAAAGCTTATCTTGCAAAACTAAAGCATCAATATCGTGTATGGCAAGGAGAAGAATGTGTTTATGATGCCCAATCATGAAAAAAATGATTATCGTTACAAGAATCCATGATTGCCTTTTTTGACGCACAAATATTGTTTCAAAGGAACATGGAGGAAAAAAAGCTTTTCTTGCAAAATCAAAGCATAAATATCACTTACGGCAAAAAGGAGAACGTGTTTATGGTGCCCAATCATGAAAAAAGTGGAGACTATGATAAGAATCTATGTTTGCCCCTTTTGATGGATAAACTTTATTTTAAAGGTAATTGAAGTAAAGAAAAGCTTTTCTTGCAAAATCAAAGCATTAGTATCATGTATCCCTCTGAGCAAAATTTGTTTATGGTGCCCAATCATGAAAGGAGCGAAGATTGTTATCAGAATCCATGTTTGTCTCTTTTGAAGGATGAACCTTGTTTCAAAATTAAATGGAGGAAAAAAAAGCTTTTCTTGTGAAATTGCAGCATCAGTAATGCGTATGGCAAGGAGGAGAATGAGTTTACGATGCCTAATCATGAAAAGATCGATGATTGTTACAAGAATCTATGTTTGTAACTTTTGAGCATTGATGTGAAGGAAAATAGAGGAAAGAAAATCTTTTCCTGCAAAATCAAAGTATGGATATCATGTAAGGCAATAAGGAGAATATTTTTATGGTACCTAATCATGAAAAGAGTGGAGATTATTACAAGAACCTATGTTTGCCTCTTTTGAAAAATAAACCTTTATTTTAGGGAAACTGGAGGAAAGAAAGGATTTCCTTGCGAAATTAAAGCATTAGTATCATGTATCCCTATAAGGAAAATATGTTCATGGTGCCAATCATGAAAAAAATGGCGATTGTTACAAGAATCCATGTTTGTCTCTTTTGATGAAAAAGAATGTGTTTATGATGCCCAATCATGAAAAGAATAGTGATCGTTAAAAGAATCCATGTTTGCCTCTTTTGATGCACGAACATTGTTTTAAAGGAACATGGAGGAAAAAAAACCTTTCTTGCAAAATCAAATCGTCAATATCTCTTACGACAATAAGAGAAATGTGTTTATGGTGCCTAATCATGAAAAGAGTGAAGACTATCACAAGAATCTATGTTTTCCCCTTTTGATAGGTGAGCTTTGTTTCAAAAGGTAATTGGAGTAAAGAAAAGCTTTTCTTGTAAAATCAAAGCATTTGTATCATACATCCTTATGAGAAAAATGTGTTATGGTGCCCAATCATGAGAAGAATGAAGATTGTTACAAGAATCCATGTTTATCTCTTTTGTCTAATGAACCTCATTTCAAAGTTAAATGGAGGAAAGAAAAGCTTTTGTTGCTAAGCTAAAGCATCAGTATCCTATATGGCAAGGAGGAGAATGTGTTTATGATGCCCAATCATGGAAAGAACGATGATTGTTTCATGAATCCATGTTTGCCTTTTTTTACGAAAGAATATTGTTTCAAATGAAAATTGAGCAAAAAAAAAAGCTTTTCTTACAAAATCAAAGCTTCAATATCACGTATGGCAAGAAGGAGAATGTGTTTATGATGCTCAATCATGAAAAATCAAAGATTGTTACAAGAATCCATGTTTATCGCTTTTGACAGATAAACTTTGATAGAAAGGAAAATAGAGGAAAGAAAATCATTTGCTATGAAACCAAAACATGAATATCGTGTATGGTAATAAGAAGTACGTTTCTACGATGCCCAATCATGAAAAGAGTGAAGATTATTACAAGAATCTATTTTTGCCTTTTTTGATAGATGAACCTTGATTCTCAGGAAAATGGAGTAAAGAAAAGCTTTTCTTGCAAAATCAAAGCAATAGTATCATGTATTCCTATAAGGAAAATGTGTTTACAGTGCCCAATCAAGAAAAAAATGAAGATTGTTACAAGAATCCATGTTTTGCCTCTTTTGACGCACAAACATTGTTTCAAAGGAACATGTAGGAAAAAAACTTTTCTTGCAAAATCAAAGCATCAATATCACTTATGCCAATAAGAAGAACGCGTTTATGGTGCCCAATTAGGAAAAAAGTAGAGACTATTACAAGAATCTATGTTTGCCCTTTTTGATGGATGAACTTTGTTTCAAAGGTAATCGGAGTAAATAAAAGCTTTTCTTGCAAAATCAAAGCATTAGTATCATGTATCCCTATGAGCAAAATTTGTTTATAGTGCCTAATCTTGAAAAGAACGAAGATTGTTACAAGAATCCATGTTTTCCTCCTTTGATGGATGAACCTCTTTTCAAAGTTAAATGGTGGAAAGAAAAGCTTTTCTTGCAAAACCAAAGCATCATATCATGTATGGCAAGGAAGAGAATGTGTTTATAATGCTTGATCATGAAAAGATCAAAGATTGTTATAAGAATCCATGTTTATCGCTTTTGACGAATGAACTTTGATACGATGGAAAATGGAGGAAAGAAAATCATTTGCTACGAAACCAAAGCATGAATATCGTGCATGGTAATAAAAAGTATGTTTCTATGATGCTTAATCATGAAAAGAGCAAAGATTATTACAAGAATCTATGTTGGCCTTTTTTGATAGATGAACCTTGATTCTCAAGAAACTGGAGTAATGAAAAGCTTTTCTTATAAAATCAAAGCAATAGTATCATGTATCCCTATGAGGAAAATGTGTTTACGGTGTCCAATCAAGAAAAAAATGAAGATTGTTACAAGAATCCATGTTTGCTTCTTTTCTTGAGGAAAATGTATCCCTATGAGGAAAATGCACAAACATTGTTTCAAAGGAACATGGAGGAAAAAATGCTTTTCTTGCAAAATCAAAGCATCAATATCACTTACGGCAATAAGGAGAATGTGTTTATGGTGCCCAATCATGAAAAGAGTAGAAACTATTACAAGAATCTATGTTTGCCCCTTTTGATGGATGAACTTTGTTTCAAAGGTAATTGGAGTAAAAAAAAGCTTTTCTTACAAAATCAAAGCATTAGTATCTCGTATCCCTATGAGGAAAATTTGTTTATGGTGCCCAATCATGAAAAGAATGAAGATTGTTGCAAGAATCCATCCGTTGTCTCTGTTGACAGATAAACCTTATTTTAAAAGTTAAATGGAGGAAAGAAAAACTTTTCTTACGAAACCAAAGCATTAATAACGCATATGGAAAGGCATAGAATGTGTTTATGATGTCCAATCATGAAAAGATTGAAGATTGTTACAAGAATCCATATTTATTGCTTTTGATAGATGGACATTGATATGCAGGAAAATGAAGGAAAAAAATATTTTTTTGCAAAACCAAAGCATGAATATCATTATGGCAATAAGGAAAAGGTTTATACAAAGCCTAATCATGAAAAGAGTGGAGATTATTATAAGAATTTATGTTTGCCCCTTTTGACAGATGAACCTTGATTATAAGGAAAATAGAGGAAAGAAAAGCTTGTGAAATCAAAGCATTAGTATCATGTATCGCTATGAGGAAAATGTGTTTATGATGCCCAACCATGGAAAGAACGATGAGTGTTACAAGAATCCACGTTTGCCACATTTGACGGATAAACATTATTTCAAATGAAAACAGAAGAAAAAAAAGCTTTTCTTGCCAAATCAAAGCGTCAACATCACTTACGGCGATGGGAAGAACTTGTTTATGGTGCTCAATCATGAAAAGAGTGGAGACTATTACAAGAATCTATTTTTAACCCTTTTGAGGGATGAACTTTGTTTCAAAGGTAACTAGAGTAGTGAAATGCTTTTGTTACAAAATCAAAGTATTAGTATCATGTATCCCTATAAGGAAAATGTGTTTATGGTGCTCAATCATGAAAAGAACGAAGATTGTTACAAGAATCCATGTTTATCTCTTTTGATGGATAAACCTTATTTCAAAGTAAAATAAAGGGTAGAAAAGCTTTTCTTGCTAAGCCAAAGCATCAATAATGTGTACGATAAGGAATAGAATGTGTTTATGATGCCCAATCATGAAAAGATAAAAGAGTGTCTCAAGAATCCATGTTTGTGACTTTTGACGGATGAATATTGATTCGAAGGAAAATAGAGGAAAGAAAAACTTTTCTTGCAAAACCAAAGCATGAATATCATGTATGGCAATTAGGAGAACGTTTTTACGATGCCCAATCATGAAAGGAGTGGAGATTATTACAATAATCTATGTTTACTACTTTTGACAAATGAAGCTTCATTCTAAGGAAAATAGAGGAAATAAAGGCTTTTCTTGGGAAATCAGAGCATTAGTATCAAGTATCCCTACGAGAAAAATGTGTTTATGGTACCTAATCATGAAAAGAATGATGATCGTTACAAGAATCCATGTTTGCCTTTTTTGAAGCATGAACATTCTTTCAAAGGAAAATAAAGGAAAGAAAAGCTTTTATTGCAAAATCAAATCATCCATATCACTTACGGCAATAAGGAGAATGTGTTTATAGTGCCTAATCATGAAAAGAGTAGAGACTATTGCAAGAATCTATGTTTTCCCCTTTTAATGGATGAACTTTGTTTCAAATGTAATTGGAGTAAAGAAAAGCTTTCTTGCAAAATCAAAGCATTAGTATCATGTATCCCTATAAGGAAAATGTGTTTATGGTGCCTAATCATGAAAAGAACGAAGATTCTTACAAGAAATATATTTGTCTTTTTGACAAATGAACCTCATTTTAAAGAATAAATGAAGCAAATGAAAGCTTTTCTTGCAAAACCAAAGCATTAATATCATGTATGGCAAGAAGGAGAATATGTTTATGATGCCCAATCATGAAAATAATGATGATTGTTATAGGAATCCATGTTTCTCTCTTTTAATGCACGAACATTGTTTCATAGGAAAATAAAGGAAAAAAAAAGCTTTTCTTGCAAAATCAAAGCATCAATATCACTTTTGGCAATAAGTAGAAAGTTTTTATGGTGCCCAATCATGAAAAGAGTGGAGACTAGTACAAGAATCTACACTTGCCCCTTTTAATGGATAAACTTTGTTTTAAAGGTAATTGGAGTAGAGAAAAGGTTTTATTGCAAAATCAAAGCATTAGTATCATACATTCTTACGAGGAAAATGTGTTTATGGTACCCAATCATGAAAAGAACGAAGATTGTTACAACAATCCATGTTTGCCTCTTTTGATAGACAAACCTTATTTCAAAGTTAAATGAAGAAAAGAAAAGCTTTTCTTGTCAAATTAGAGCATCAATAATGCATGTGGCAAGGTGAAGAATGTGTTTATCATGCCCAATCATAAAAAGATCGAAGATTATTACAAGAATCCATATTTGTAACTTTTCACGGATGAACATTGATACGAAAGAAAATGGAGGAAAGAAAACTTTTCCTACAAAACTAATGCATGAATATCGTGTATGGCAATAAAGAGAAGGTTTTTACGGTGCCCAATCATGAAAAGAGTGGTGATTATTACATGAATCTGTGTTTGTAACTTTTGACAAATGAACCTTGATTGTAAGGAAAATAGAGGAAAGAAAGGCTTTCCTTGCAAAATCAAAGCATTAATATCATGTATCCCTATGAGAAAAATGTGTTTATAGTGCCCAATCATGAAAAGAATGATGACTGTTATAGGAATCCATGTTTACCTCTATTGATGCACAAACATTGTTTTAAAGGAAAATGGAGGAAAAAAAGCTTTTCTTGCCAAATCAAAGCACCGATATCACTTATGGCAATAGGGAAATGTATTTATGATATCCAATCATGACAAGAGCGAAGACTATTACAAGAATCTATGTTTACCCATTTTGAAGGTCGAACTTTGTTTCAAAGGTAATTGGACTAAAGAAAAGCTTTTATTGCAAAATCAAAGCATTAGTATCATGTATCCCTATGAGGAGGAAAATGCGCTTATGGTGCCCAATCATGAAAAAAATGAAGATTTTTACAAGAATTGATGCTTGTCTCTTTTGACGAATAAACCTCATTTCAAAGTTAAATGGAGGAAATAAAAGCTTTTCTTGCGAAACTAAAGCAGTAATAACATGTATGGGAAGGAGGAGAATGCGTTTCTAATGCACAATCATGAAAAGATTGAAGATTGCTACAAGAATCCATGTTTGTCACTTTTGACGGATGAACATTGATGCGAAGGAAAATAAAAGAAAGAAAATCTTTTCCTGCAAAACCAAAGCATGAATATCGTGTATGGCAATAAAGAGAATGTTTTTATGGTGCCCAATCATGAAAAGAGGGGAGATTATTATAAGAATCTACATTTGCCTCTTTTGACAAATGAACCTTGATTCTAAGGAAAATTGAGGAAAAAACAGTTTTCCTTGCGAAATCAAAGCGTTACTATCATGTATCCCTATAAGGAAAATGTGTTTATGGTGCCAAATCATGAAAAGAACAAAGATTGTTACAAGAATCCATGTTTATCTCTTTTGACGGAATAACTTCATTTTAAAGCTTAATGGAGGAAAAAAAACTTTTCTTGCAAAACCAAAGCATCAATAACACATATGGGAAGGAGGAAAATTTGTTTATGATTCTCAATCATGAAAAGATCAAAGATTGTTACAAGAATCCATGTTTGTTGCTTTTGACGGATGAACATTGATATGGAGGAAAATAGAGGAAAGAAAATCTTTTCCTGTAAAACCAAAGCATGAATATTTGTATGGTAATAAGGGGAATGTTTTTACGATGCCTAATCATGAAGAATAGAGATTATTACAAGAATCTACATTTACCACTTTTGATAGATGAACCTTGATTCTAAGGAAAATACAGGAAAAAAAGGCTTTCCTTTGTGAAATTGAAGCACTAGTATGATGTATCCCTATAAAGAAAATGTGTTTATTGTGTCTAATCATGAGAAGAACGATGATTGTTAAAAGAATCCATGTTTGCCTCTTTTGATGCATGAACATTGTTTCAAAGGAAAATGGAGGAAAGAAAAACTTCTCTTGCAACATCAAAGCGTTAATATCACTTACGGGAATAAGAAAATGTGTTTATGGTGCTCAATCATGAAAAGAGTAGAGATTATTATAAGAATCTATGTTTGCCCCTTTTGATGGATGAACTTTGTTTCAAAGGTAATTGGAGTGAAGAAATACCTTTCTTGCAAAATCAAAGTGTTAGTATCGTGTACCTTAATGAGGAAAATGTGTTTACGGTGCCCAATCATGAAAAAAATGATGATTGTTACAAGAATCCATGTTTATCTTTTTTAATGGACGAACCTCATTTTCAAAGTTAAATAGAGGAAAAAAATCTTTTCTTGTAAAACCAAAGCATCTATAACGCATATGGCAGGGAAGAGAAAGTGTTTATGATGCCCAATCATGAAAAGATCGAAGATTGTTACAAGAATCAATGTTTGTTGCTTTGGATGGATGAATATTGATATGAAGAAAAATGGAGGAAAGAAAATCTTTTCTTGCAAAACCAAAGCATGAATATCATGTATGGTAATAAGGGGAATGTTTATATAGTGCCTAATCACGAAGAATGGAGATTATTACAAGAATCTGCATTTGCCTCTTTTGATGCATAAACATTGTTTCAAAGAAAAATAGAGGAAAAGCTTCTCTTGCAACATCAAAGCATCAATATCACTTACGGGAATAAGGAGAATATGTTTATGGTGCTCAATCATAAAAAGAGTAGAGATTTTTACAAGAATCTATGTTTGCCCTTTTTAATGGATGAACTTTGTTTTAAAGGTAATTGGAGTGAAGAAATGCTTTCTTGCAAAATCAAAGTGTTAGTATCATGTACCCTTATAAGGAAAATGTGTTTACGGTGCCCAATCATGAAAAAAATAAAGATTGTTACAAGAATCCATGTCTATCTCTTTTGATGGGTGAACCTCGTTTCAAAGTTAAATAGAGAAAAAAAATCTTTTCTTGCGAAACCAAAGCATCAATAACGCGTATGGCAAGAAGAAGAAAGTGTTTATCATGCCTAATCATGAAAAGATCGAAGATTGTTACAAGAATCCTTGTATGTTGCTTTTGACGAATGAATATTTACACAAAGGAAAATAGAGAAAAGAAAATCTTCTCTTACAAAACCAAAGCATGAATATTGACATGAAGATTGTATGGCAATAAGGAGAACATTTTTACGATGCCCAATCATGAAACGAGTGGGATTATTAGAAGAATCTATGTTTGCCTCTTTTGATAGATTAACCCTGATTCTAGGGAAAATGGAGGAAAAAAATGTTTTCCTTGCGAAATCAAAGCATTAGTATCATGTATCCCTATGAGGAAAATGTGTTTGTGGTGCCCAATCATGAAAAGAATGATGATTGTTACAAGAATCCAGGTTTGCCTCTTTTGACGCATAAACATTGTTTCAAAGGGAAATGGAGGAAAGAAAAGCTTTTCTTACAAATCAAAGCATCAACAACACTTACAGCAATAAAGAGAACGTGTTTATGGTGCCTAATCATGAAACAACTAGAAACTATTACAAGAATCTATGTTTGCCCCTTTTGATGGATAAACTTAGTTTCAAAGGTAATTAGAGTAAAGAAAAGCTTTTCTTGCAAAATCAAAGCATTAGTATCATGTATCCCCATCAGAAAAATGTGTTTACGGTGCCCAATCATGAAATGAACAACGATTGTTACAACAATCCAAGAATCCATGTTTATCTCTTTTGATAAACAAACCTTGTTTCAAAGTTAAAGGAGGAAAGAAAAGCTTTTCTTGCAAAACCAAGCATCAATATAGTGTATGGCAAGGAGGAGAATGTGGTTATGATGCCCAATCATGTAAAGAACAAAGATTGTTACAAGAATCCATGTTTATCACTTTTGACAGATGAATATTAAAATAAAGGAAAATGGTGGAAAAACTCTTTTCCTGCAAAAGCAAAGCACGAATATCATGTATGGCAATAAAGAGAACGTTTTTACAGTGCCTAATCATGAAAAGGGTGAAGATTATTACAAGAATCTATGTTATTTCTTCTGATAGATGAACCTTCATTCTAAGGAAAATGAAGGAAAGAAAGGCTTTCCTTATGAAATCAAAGCATTAGTATCACGTATCCCTATGAGGAAAATGTGTTTATGGGACCCAATCTTGAAAGGAACAATGATTGCTACAAGAATCCATCCTTGCCTCTTTTGACACACGAACATTGTTTCAAAGGAAAATGGAGGAAAAAAAAGCTTTTCTTCCAAAATCAAAGCATCAATATCAGTAACGTTTTTATGCTGCCCAATCATGAAAAGAGTGGAGACTATTACAAAAATCTATGTTTGCCCCTTCCAATGGATGAACTTTGTTTTAGAGGTAATTGGAGTAGAGAAAAGCTTTTCCTGTAAAATCAAGGCATTAATGTCATGTATCCCTATGAGGAAAATGTATTTATAGTGCCTAATCATGAAAAGAATGAAGGTTGTTACAAGAATCCATGTTTGCCTCTTTTGATGGATGAACCTCATTTTAAAGTTAATTGGAGGAAAGAAAAGCTTTTCTTGCAAAGTTAAAGCATCAATATCTTGCATGTCAAGCAAGAGAATGTGTTTATGATGCCCAATCATAAAAAGAATGATAATTGTTACAAGAATCCACATTTGCCATTTTTGATGCATGAACATTGTTTCAAAGCAAAATTGAGGAAAGAAAAGCTTTTCTTGCAAAATCAAAGCATCAATATCATTTATGGCAATAAGGAGAATGTGTTTATGGTGCCCAACCATGAAAAGAGTGGAGACTATTACAAGAATCTACGTTTGCCCCTTTTGACAGATGAACATTGTTTCAAAAGTAATTAGAGTAAAGAAAAGCTTTTCTTGCAAAATCAAAGCATTTGTACCATGTAACCCTATGAGGAAAATATGTTTATAGTGCCTAGTCATGGAAGGAATGAAGATTGTTACAAGAATCCATATTTGTCTCTTTTGACAAATGAACCTCATTTCAAAGGTAAGTATAGGAAAGAAAAGCTTTTGTTCCAAAACCAAGCATCAATTTATGTTTGGCAAGAAGAAGAATGTGTTTATGATGCCCAATCATGAAAAGAACGAAGATTGCTACAAGAATCCATGTTTGCCTTTTTTTACAAACAAAAATTGTTTTAGACAAATATGGAGGAAAGAAAAGCTTTTCTTGCAAAATTAAAGCCTCAATATCATTTGCAGCAATAAGGAGAACATGTTTATGGTGCCCAATCATGAAAAGAGTAAAGATTTTTACAAAAACCTATGTTTGCCCCTTTTAATGGATGAACTTTGTTTCAAAGGTAATTGGAGTAAAGAAAAGCTTTTCTTGCAAAATCAAAGCATTAATATCATGTATCCTTATGAGGAAAATGTGTTTATAGTGCCCAATAATAAAAAGAATGAAGATTGTTACAATAATCCATGTTTGTCTCTTTGGACGGTGGAACCTATTTTCAAAGTTAAATGGAGGAAAAAAAAGCTTTTCTTGCAATACCAAAGCATTAGTATCATGTATGGCAAGGAGTAGGATGTGTCTATGATGCCCAATCATGAAAAGAGTGATGATTGTTACAAGAATCCATGTTTGCCTCTTTAGCCACATGAACATTGTTTTAAAGGAAAACGGAGGAAAGAAAAGCTTTTCTTACAAAATCAAAGCATCAATATCACTTACAGCAATAAGGAGAACGTGTTTATGATGCCCAATCATGAAAAGAGTGGAGATTATTACAAGAATCAATGTTTGCCCCTTTCGATGGATAAACTTTATTTCAAAGGTAATTGGAGTAAACAAAAGCTTTTCTTGCAAAATCAAAGTATTAATATCATGTATCCCTATAAGGAAAAAGTGCTTATGGTGCCTAATCATGAAAAAAAACATGATTGTTTCAAGAATCCTTATTTGTCTCTTTTGATGGATGAACCTTATTTCAAAGTTAAATATAGGAAAAAAAAAAGCTTTTGTTGCAAAACCAAAGCATCAGTGTAGTGTATGGCAAGGAGGAGAACTTGTTTATGATGCCCAATCATGAAAAGAACAATGATTGTCATAAGAATCCAAGTTTGCCCCTTTTGACTTAGAACATTGTTTCAAAGGAAAATAGAGGAAAGAAAAGCTTTTCTTGCAAAATCAAAGCCTCAATATCACTTACAGCATTAAGAAGGACGTGTTTATGGTGCCCAATCATGAAAAGAGTGGAGAATACTACAAGAATCTACGTTTGCCCTTTTTGACAAATGAACTTTGTTTCAAAGGTAGTTAGAGTAAAGAAAAGCTTTTCTTCCAAAATCAAAGCATTAGTATCATGTATCCCTACGAGGAAAATGTGTTTATGGTGCCCAATCATGAAAAGAATGAAGATTGTTACAAGAATCCATGTTTGTCTCTTTTAACGGATGAACCTCATTTCAAAGTTAAATATAGGAAAGAAAAGCTTTTATTGCAAAACCAAAGCATCAGTATCATGGATAGCAAGGAGGAGAACGTGTTTATGATGCCTAATCATGAAAAGAATGATAATTGTTACAAGAATCCATGTTTGCCCCTTTTGACGTAGGAACATTATTTCAAAGGAAAATGGAGGAAAGAAAAGCTTTTCTTGCAAAATCAAAGCCTTAATATCACTTATAGCAATAAGAAGAACATGTTTATGGTGCCCAATCAAGAAAAGAGTGGAGATTATTACAAGAATCTATGCTTGTTTTGTTTTATGGATAAATATTATTTCAAAGGTAATTAGAGTAAGGAAAAGCTTTTGTTGGCAAAATCAAAGCATTAGTATCATGTATCCCTATGAGGAAAATGTGTTTATGGTGCCCAATCATTAAAGGAATAAAGATTGTTTCGAGAATCATGCTTGCATCTTTGGATGGACAAACCTCGTTTCAAAATTAAATGAGGGAAAGAAAGGCTTTTCTTGTAAATCCAAAGCATCAGTATCGTGTATGGCAAGGAGGGGAATATGTTTATGATGCCCAATCATGAAAAGAACGATTATTTGTTACAAGAATCCACTTTTACCTATTTTGATGCATGAACATTGTTTCAAAGGAAAATGGAGGAAAGAAAAGCTTTTCCTATAATATTAAAGCCTCAATATCACTTACAACAATAAGGAGAATGTGTTTATGGTGCCCAATCATGAAAATAGTGGAGATTATTGTAAGAATCGATGTTGGCCCCTTTTGACAGATGAACTTTGTTTCAAAGGAAATTGGAGTAAACAAAAGCTTTTCTTGCAAAATCAGAGCATTACTATCATGTATCCCTATACAAAAATTATGTTTTGTGGTGCCTAATCATGAAAAGAATGAAGATTGTTTCAATAATCCTTGTTTGTCTCCTTTGACGGATGAACCATATATCAAACTTAAATATAGGAAAGAAAAGCTTTTGTTGCAAAACCAAAGCATCAGTATCGTGGATGGCGAGGAGGAGAACATGTTTACGATGCCTAATCATGAAAAAAACGATGATTGTTACAAGAATCTATGTTTGCCTCTTTTGACACACGAACATCATTTTAAAGGAAAATAGAGGAAAGAAAAATTTTTCTCGCAAAATCAAAGCTTCAATATCACTTACAGCAATAAAGAAAACTTGTTTATGGTGCCCAATCATGAAAAGAGGGGAGATTATTACAAGAATCTATGTTTACCCCTTTTGATGGATGAACTTTGTTTCAAAGGTAATTGGAGTAAAGAAAAGCTTTTCTTGCAAAATTAAAGAATTAGTATCATGTATCCCTATAAGAAAAATGTGTTTATGGTGCCCAATCATGAAAAGAACGAGGACTATTACAAGAATCCATGTTTGTCTCTTTTGACGGTTAAACCTTATTTTAAAATTGACTGGAGGGAAGAAAAGCTTTTCTTGCAAAACCATAGCATGAGTATCATGTATGGCAAGGAAGAGAACATGTTCATGATCCCCAATCATGAAGAGAACGATGATTGTTACAAGAATCCATGTTTGCCGCTTTTGACGCACGAACGTTGTTTTAAAGGAAAATGGAGGAAAGAAAAGCTTTTCTTGCAAAATCAAAGTGTCAATATCACTTACAGCAATAAGAGGAACATGTTTATGGTGCCTAATCATGAAAAGAGTGGAGATTATTATAAAAATCTATGTTTGTCTCTTTTTACAGACGAACATTGTTTCGAGGTAATTGGAGTAAGGAAAAGCTTTTGTTGCAAAATCAAACCATCAGTACATATGTCCCTTTAAGCAAAATGTGTCTATGGTGCCCCATCTTGAAAAGAATGAAGATTGTTTCAAGAGTCCATGCTTGTCTCTTTGGATAAACGAACCTTATTTCAAAGTTAAATAGGGGAAATAAAAGCTTTTCTTGCAAAGCCAAAGCATTAATATCGTGTATGGCAAGAAGGGGAATGTGTTTATGATGCCTAATCATGAAAAGAACGATAATTTTCATAAGAATCCATGTTTGCCTTTTTTTACGCACGAATATTGTTTCAAAGCATAATTGAGGAAAGAAAAGCTTTTCTTGCAAAATCAAAGCCTCAATATCACTTACAACAATAAGGAGAACTTGTTTATAGTGCCTAATCATGAAATGAGTGGAGATTATTATAAGAATCTATGTTTATCCCTTTTGACAGATAAACTTTGTTTCAAAGGTAACTAGAGTAAAGAAAAGCTTTTCTTGCAAAATCAAAGCATTAGTATCATGTATCCCTATGAGGAAAATGTGTTTATAGTGCCCAGTCATGAAAAGAACGAAGATTGTTACAAGAATCCATGCTTGTCTCTTTTGACATTGGAACCTCATTTCGAAGTTAAATGGAGGAAAAAAAAGCTTTTCTTGCAAAACCAAAACACTATTAGCCCCACATGAAGTTTGTGAATAAATGATTGTCTGATAATGAGCAAGGAATATCTACCTTTTTGCTAAATAGGATGTATTGAACTCATTATTCATTAGATACTTTTTATGAATGTCAACTAAGTATCGTAAGTAAATTGGTCCTGGTTGTTCAATCATTTGATAACCAGAGTCATTCTTTGATAAATGATCACTATGAGTCAGACTCAATAGAATTTGATC
>JBBYHL010137200.1:15459-31896 GCA_038381835.1 Adansonia madagascariensis | reverse complement strand
GATTTAATAAAAAATATTTTCATATATTTTATTATTTCTAAATACTATTTTTGATATATATAATTTATATTTATAATATATATATAGTTTATATATACGAGAGAATCGATTCTCATACCAAGCGAAAGCATGGTTAAATTGTAATTATAATCTTTTTATTAATAATTCTAATAGTTTTTTTTTTGAAATAATTTTTTTTACTTTCACCTCTTTATAAAAATTATTACCTCATATCACTTTTTTAGAATTCTCTCTACCCGGTTAACCTGTAAACCATATATATTTTTTTTAAGCAACGGCTGAGATTAAAAATTTTGCATAAAAAAATTTATGCTGTTTTAAGCTGACGAAAAACGCATAATAAGAATTTGATCTTAAAATTTTTTCAAATTCAACGCATAAAGATAAATTTTGACAATTCAATCAAATCAAAAAAACTAAAATAGAGACAAAGGTCAATGGTTTAATGATTATATCATAGAATGTCTATATGTTGGAATAATATTTTTTTTTCTTTTGCTAAAATTGACTTATTTATAGTTGGATAACTCATTAAATAGTTTCAACTCATATTAAATTAAGTATAAATTTTAATAATTTAATTTGATTTATTTATATAATACTTTTTTATCAAATTAATATTAAAATATTTTTTTTATTTTTTTTAAAAATTAATATTATTTTAAATAATAAAATAAGTTTTAAAAAATCTAGATAAACCAATGAGAAGCTTAGAATTGCGGAGTCAACTTTGCTAAAAAATGCATTTGGGAACAGGCCATCTACGAGTGGACTTCTAACTATGTATGGCTCAAACCATTGTGCATTTAGCATTCATAAATGTTGAATGATTGGCTGCTCTTTTTATCTAGATTCCGTTCTGTTCAAAAGGTTGATTATTAAAATTTATTTTTATATTAATATTTATATATTTATAATTATATGTAAATATAAATAAAATATTTTTATTATTTAAATAATGATAAATGAATTGCTATTAATTAAATAATTTTATATTTAATTATTTTTTATTATGTTTATATCGTATTTAAAATTATCTGATCGACAATCAACCAAAATTAATTGATTTATTTGTTCCATGGCCATGGTCATACGTTTATTGCTCTGTGCATATCCAGTGCATACTTTTGTTTTCATCGACAGTTTTTTTTTTCTTTGTTTTTTGGTGTGTGTTCACAGCTTACATTCAATGTGCCTTAATTAGATGGAACTAAAGTTTAAAAATTTGATTATCTATTTAATTGATCTGATCGATCAATTTGATCTGATTTTTATTTCAAAGGATGGAACATAGTCTTAGAAGCTGACAGAAATATTTCATGTCACAACAAAGTTGCTGTTAGCCAATGCAATTAAAATCTGTGTAATAGTAAAGATTAGAAGACTTGGAATTTTCCATAACAGTTTCTCTCAATCCAAACAGGATTCAAGGAACTTTCACCAAACTTTCCCCACCATTACTTTAGCCATCTAGATTAATATTAATAACTTGAATCTTGGACTCTTGATATTCGACAGAGGAAGGGAACAAGAATGGAAGCGTGAACGTAATGCAACAGGTAGTTTTTTTTAATTGCATTTGCAAAAGAATTAATATGTAAATTAACTCCCAATTATATACTTTTTTAATGATTTGATACTTAAAAAAGAAAAAAATTTCATAATTGGACACTAAATTTTATTTTCAGCAAGCACGTTAATCCGATGAAATAATACCGATACATAAAATATTGATTTTTAATTTAGTTGATGTTGAAATATTTTATGTAACGACGTTTGTCAATTGAAGTTATCAAGTAATTAATTATAAATTTATTTAATGCCAAATTGTTAATAAAATTTATAATTGGAGAACCAATTTACATATTAGCCCTTTTCAAAACAGTGGATTTTTGGCTGTTATAACAAACACAAACGCAAAGGCCTCCTTATTGTCTTTGAGGTCATCAAACCTACCGTCAAATATATTGTATCCTCAAGAACTACTATGCATTCGAATGTATATTTAAATGCATCATCATCATCATCATCATCAGCTTAGTTTTCAATCAGGAAAGAGTTAAACAATGAAAAAGCTTTTGTTATTTGCAATTTTCTTTGCTCAAAAAGCCTTTTCTCAAGGTATGCATGATGCTACTCGTAACTTATCTACAATATTTTTATCCTGTTATATTCTTTACTTCTTCTTGGTTATAATTGGCTTAAAGAACCCAGTTTCCTATGATTGTTTAGACCTCAGATTCATTAGAACTGATTGCTCAAACTTGTTTTTGCAAAAGTCATCCATTTTCATGATGCAAATTATTACAAACTTTCTTATAAATTTCATTTCATTATTAATGAAATTGTGATAACCGTCTTTAGGAACATCTCTCCTGTATCACCCTACGTACTGGGATTTGGTTTTTATCCTCTTGTACGCTTACATCAAAGGTATTGTCGCCCAAAGAGCAGAGGACCTCTGGGTGGCAAAGCCTTGCAGACCTGTTATATGGGGTGACCATCAAATCCCGGCGGCTAGGTAAGGTGACCCGGGGAGGACAACTTGGAACCCAGTCATTAGAAAAATACTGGCCTTTTTCTTAACTCTCCACTGTTTATCCTGAATTTCAGGTTCTGCAAATACCTGCCAAACTATCCATGATATTCTATGAGACTTGAAGCTTAAGATTTATTTCCTCATGAAATTTTCCATTGCAAACAATAGCAACATATATATATATATATATATACACACACACTCATATGTATGTAATTATGACGTAATCATCGTTCCAATCTGATGCATGCTATTGAATGTCTGTAAAAGATACGTGGGATTGGGTGAGAATAGACTGTGGATCAGGCACAAGCTACAAAGACGCAAATGGAGATGCTTGGAAAACAGATGATGATTACATTAAAACTGGCGATAATAGACAGGTTCCTGAAAGCAGTTCTTCCCAAATCGAGCAACTGAACACGCTGCGCGTCTTCATGGAACAAAACAAGAACTGTTATACTTTGCCTACACCTACATCAACCAGATATCTTGTTAGAGCTATGTTCTTTTATGGCAACTATGATGGCCTTTCCAAGCCACCAACTTTTGATCTTCAGTTTGATGGAAACAAATGGGCTACGGTTGTGACTAGCATGACTGATTTCAACTACTACGAAATGATTTATATGACCAAAGGGGAAAGTATTAGTATCTGTTTAGCTCGAACCCGAGATCAGCAGTTCCCCTTCATTTCCAGGTTGGAATCTTTGCCATTGCCTGCTGATATGTATGCACAGATGAGAAGGGATATGGCCTGGTTCACGAGCTATCGATACAATTATGGAGCGAACGATAGGATTCTTGGGTAAGACTCTGCACTTAAACATGTTTGAATTGTAAACTAAACTATTAACCTTGAAACAATGTGTTGCATAATGTGTGCTTATCAGGTACCCTGATGATAAATACAACCGCATATGGGAGCCTCTGATTCCGGATGGCCTAGAGCCAGTAACGGCAAATTTCACTTCCCTTGAAATTACATCTGTTAATGTCCCTCCTGATTCTGCAATAATCCAAGCAATTGAGGCTTCGACTGCAACGGACACAATTGACTTGAGTTTCAGTTTTGGCAATGTGAGCCACCTTGACCATGTAGAAATGTACTTCACCGAACCATTCCTGGACACTAGTGCAACTAGATCCTTCAATGTGATTGTGAACAATGATTTTGTAAATGCTACCAGTCCGGAATACCAGAACTGTCTCAGTGTATGGGCGAATCCCCTGTCTGTTGGCAATTTGGATGTTCAGCTACTACCAACTGATGATTCCACATTGCCTCCGATAATAAGTGCCATTGAAGTTTACACTGTTAGTGAACCTCTTGTCACTGCAAGTACACCACAAAATGACTGTAAGACAAATTCCACCCCCCCCCCCCAATTCTTCACTTCTAACATGCATGTTTTGGGATTAACTCAAATATGGTGTTTGTTGAAAAGTGGATGGATTAGGAGAATTTGTCAACACCTTCGAACAGCTGCAGGGATGGAGTGGCGAACCATGTCTCCCTAATGACACCATCTGGCAATGGTTGAACTGCAGCAATGGTCAACCTCCAAGAGTAACTTCAATGTATTCAACTTCGACAGAGTTCATTTTTACCCTTTTAACATTTCTTGCCTAGCAGGAAAGTTCCTTTGGGCAAAAACAAAAGATGCTAAACTTCCATGCCACAAGGTTCTCTTAAACCTGCGACGTCCCTAAATCAATTTTACCATATGTTGCAGATATCTCTCTGGATATGGTCTGCAAGGCTCTCTGCCTGATTTCAGCCAAATGGATGCCCTTGAAATAATGTGAGCTATTTAAGCTTTCACCCCAACATTGTCATCATCTGCTTGTTTTAAGCTAATAGATTTTGCTGTTTTTGTTTCCCTTTTGTTAAATCAGAGATCTGCATAATAACAGACTTAATGGTGAAATTCCAGATTTTCTCGGAAAGCTGCCTAACCTATGGCTACTGTAAGTAACCTGTTCAAGTCTTCCAATGCATTGTAGTCGGTAAAAAAGATGTTCTAAATTGTCAACTAAATCGTTTTTTTTCTTTCTTTTCTTCCATATTTCGCAGTGATCTCCGAGACAATGATTTTTCGGGTGATGTTCCGGAAACAATAACTGATAACCCGCGAATCAAGCTCATGTAAGCAGGCTTGTGATTGGAACTATACTTTTGAGTGTAAATCTTAGCTATACTTTTCAAACTTACCATGATTTCTGTTTATGTCTTGAGCAGGATTGATGGGAATGAGCATTTAAGTCCCCGTAAAGCAAAGAAGGGTGCGACCATTGGTTCGACTATCGGTTCGATTGTAGTAATGGCGCTTATCGGTTACTGTGTTCGGAAATGTATAATGTCAAGACGAAAACAACGTACTCAAACCCCAGTTCCTCCGCCGCCAAGCCCAATCCCAATCCCAATTCATGTAGAACAACCACCGCAGATTGTTATAAACCAGAAGGTGGAGGTACATCGAGTTTAAGAAACTGCTGAGTTTGATACCTTCATCGAATAACTAAAATGATTTTAAGGAATTTCCATTGAGAAAAGTTTGTATGTAATTCCTGTTCCTGGGAATTTAATAACTTGTAATGCAAGCGAAGAGTTCAAAGAGTGGCTTAAATGTACAACTTGTGTTTTTCTTCCATTTTCCATTCCCTTCAAGAGAATGATCAGAATTTAACAATATAATGCAGCAAATGCCATGTATAGCAACCTCATAGCTA
This sequence comes from Adansonia madagascariensis, assembly GCA_038381835.1. Classification (NCBI taxonomy): domain Eukaryota; kingdom Viridiplantae; phylum Streptophyta; class Magnoliopsida; order Malvales; family Malvaceae; genus Adansonia; species Adansonia madagascariensis. The sequence goes on along the minus strand of JBBYHL010137200.1, from coordinate 26,603 downwards.
AACCGGTTCATGGGTCCAATTGTTGCTCAATTTTTTTTAAATCCTTAGCTTATATACCCATTTTACTTAAAAAAATATTTAAATGTTGTTCTTGTATTAATATTTATATATATTTTTATAATTTGATTTAAATAAAAAATTATTTTTATGATGTGAACAATAATTAAAATCGTATCGAACTTATTCGAATCATTAAAAATTATATCCAAACTTAATTCAATATAGCAGAACTAAATCTTTAAATAGTTCTGTTAATAACCATCATTGTATAAAAAATGATAAACATATTTTACATTATGACAGATTACTTTCTGAAAAAAGACATTTATGCTGTTAATTAATGCATAAACAGCTTTTCTATGGTTGGATGATAATCTAGGAACTTGGAAAAAAAATTACTATTCATATCCATCAGCATATAGATTTAGTCTAAGAATGAATTTGACGTCACCTTCAACGGCTGCTTTTTTAGTTTCCTACACAATTAAGGGGATTCAGTTCTAAATTTGTACAATAGCTAATAGCATTTTTATCCAACCAGACAAATAATAATAATTATGATAAATACAAGCGTGAATGTCAACGCAAGCAAGAAGTTGTTTTCAACATTTTTTTTTTTTTTTCTAAAACAACTTGTTGGAACATGATGAAACCGATAAATACGTAAAAGCTCATTGATCCCCCCCCCCCAAAAAAAAAAAAATGATTTATAGACATCTTTTCTTGTAATCATCAAAACGTGTGAGGTCCACTACTCCTACCTTTGTTGCTTTATTATCTAGTAATTTCCTGATGAAAGTGAAGTTTTTGGCATGAAAAAACAGGTTAAAACCAAATTGTTTTAGAAAAAGCTATACTTTACTAGATTTTTTTTAAATAACTAGTCGTTAAGATAAGGTAATGAATGGTAAATTGTCGAATTTAAATTTTAAATTTATTAAATTTTACTAAAAAAGATCAATAATTATACGATCAATTGAGTTTAATTTCATATTCATCTTACTAGACTAATTTAATATCTATAATCGGGATAGTATAAGAAGTTGTAAATAGTGAGATTTGAATCTTATATTAATTGAACGTCATTTTTTAAAAATAATTATATAAATCAATTAAATTAAGTTGAGTTTAGCTTACTAGAACAATTTAGCATCCTATGTGCCTTGACTGAACAAAAACAAGAATTGCTACTCTTTGCCTAAACATCAAGATCCATCCGCCATAGATTTTTCATAAGATATGATGGCCTCTCGGATCCACGAACTTTTGACATTGAGTTTGATGGGAAACGAGTGGGCTTATTGTTGTAACCGACGCATCTAAAATTGCCTTACTATGAAAACGATTTATACTGCCAAATGGGACACCGCCGGTATTTGCTTTAGCTCCATCCAACTTAACACGATAGATAGTTACTTTCCCTTTATTATCCCTCCTGGAATCCTGGTCAGTTTCTGATAAAATGTATGCGCTGCCCTGCTGACAAATGATAGGGCCAGCTTCAATGACTCCACCTGGCTTGGTGGCAATAACTGCGACTGTTGCCTTTCATGATGCTACCAACCGGCAATGCTTGAATTGCAGTGGTGATAACCCTGCAGTAACCTCAATGCTCTTTTTTTTCTTTGCTTCAATCTTTTACGTGAAACGCTTTAAAAAAATAAATATGATATATTAATTCATTTCACATTAAATAAAAAGTTTTTGAGAATATAAATAAGTGTTATGCACATTTTATTAAACATGTATTTTGAAAAAAGAATAACTTAACTACTTAATTTCACGTTAAATAATCCGTTAATTGTCTGATTTCACACTAAACCCTAAAAAAATAATGATCATATGATACTGGCACATCCTATTTCTTTAATTACTAGTAACCTTAAGAAATTTGAGGCATATTCCTCAAATTAAACTGATATCATCTCATTTGTTAAATTTGTATTTAGATTCTGTTGCAACTCGTTAAAATAATGTAGAATATCTGTTAAATCATTTTTTTTCCTATAATCTTAGATTCCTGTTGAATCTCTAAATCTAGAGATATGGTCTTGATGGTGTCTGCTTCCGGATAGCCAAATGGATGCCCTGGAAATGATGTATGAAGTTTATGCCATCAAAATGAAAACCAACAGTTCCTTAAACGATGTATCATATTACGTGCCTAATGCATTGTACTATTATGCTTCCTTTTTGCTTCAGAGATCTCCACAACAACAGCCTTCGTATTGTTCAATTTCAGATTTTCTTAAAAGCCAACTAATGGAAGGCTACCGCGAGTGAACATATAACAGGACACATTCATTAATTAGGCAACAGATTAAGACAACTTATCAAACCCCAGGCTTCAATGGCTGGAATGCCATAGATTAGATGGTACTGTTCTAATGAATTGGGTTTACATACTTGAGCTTTACTTTTTACACCAGAAAAAAAAAAAAAAAAAAAAAAAAAAAAAAAAAAAAACCCTTGTTAATTTTGTAAAGCCGGTCTCTTTTCCAACCACTCGTAATGGACAACAATATTGTCCTGCAGTCAAAATATACAGTCCGCGCTCAGCAACTAAGAGTCATGAATAATAGTAAAAAGTGACAAATAATGCAGTACGAAAAATATAATAGTTCAACCTTGCGGATTATTTCGAATGAGTTCCAATCAAAACAGTGATAAGAACCTCTCTCGTACGTGTTCGTCTTAACTAGTGGCTCCACGTTGGGGACTCTTATGAACCACAATTGATGCTTCTTGTGGTAAAACCAGCCTCTATTATAACTGCCAATAAGAGGTGTAAAATGAAGGCTGGGAAAAAAAGTGCATAAAGCTTTCAACACAATTCATTTAGTAAAGAGCATACAGTTCATTTGCAGCATATAATTGAGCTTCGTCCTCTGGCATGCTGCATTAAAAAAATGGAGAAATACAGTCAGATAAGAATAAGGTCTTAAAATATACCATAGAAAAGCAACGGACGGTAAAGAAAAACCCACCTGTAAAATATATAGAACAATGTGTCCACTGTGAACTTTGAAAAATAACCTTGCTGCAATGCAGCAAAAAGAAATCAGAACCATGGCAGAAAATTCACTAATTCAGGCAGTTGCATTAGGCAGCTAAGTTAATTGAATTTGAGTGTGAATGTCAGATACGGGTATATGTTCAACTTTTTCTAAGTTTTGCCATGTATTTGAAGGGTCCTTAGAGGTTCATATCCCCATAGGCCTACACCCATGTTTGGATATATGTAGGATACGAGTACTTCAAGAAAATTGAAAAGTCAGAGCAGCATAATTAAGCAAGTTACCAAAGAAAAGAGAAAAACAGCTCACATGTAAAGCGGGTGGTTGCTTAGCATAATAACATTGTGGCACAGTGAACTCTGGGTCACCCTTAGCTGGTTCATCAGACCATGGAGAACCAAAAGTCTTGTGAAGATTTCCCGACGAATTTAAATTTAACCCAAGTGTTGTCAGATCGATTCCGAGAGCAAGGGAAGTTAGATCAGGATCCGTCATCTTTATTACACTTTGCAAACCAAGTAAACCAAATGGGTCTGGATTAGACTGTGCAGTCTGCATTGATTTCATGCCCGCTTCCCTAAATGACTGATTGACAGCTGATATCTGTTGAAGATGAAACTGGGACGGGTTTTGGTGTTGCTGATATTGCTGGATGAGCTGATCATAACCCATGCCAGAAACTGTTGAGGAATTTAAAGGTCTTAGACCAATCCCAGGTGGTCCACTGGTCTAAACCAAAGAGGAAAGAGGGATGTTAGGAGTAATTCTACTTAACATCTACCAAATAAGAAAAAAAATTTGATGCACAAATCAAATGCACATATGAACAACGTCCATCACAAGTCAAACCAACTTCTTCAACTTTCAATGGATCCATCTTTTCGCATGCTGTTATAAGAGAAAAAGTGGCCAATTTCACTTTCTTTTAGGTTGACGAACAATAAATCTCAATTCAATCCAGTTACTGAAAGACTCTTCGATATGATGTTTCAAATCAGTTATGACTCCCATGTACTGTTAAAGATGCCAAAAAAATATATTTCCTCTTATCACCTAATAATCCTTTTTTATTAGATTTGCAAGAAACCATTAACGGCACCATATTGTCATACCTGCGAGTGAAAGCTCGAATGTGATGATGGGAAAATATCTGAGCCATGTAAATGGAGAAGATCTTGGTTGTTTACAGGTGAAAAGGAGACACCACTACTACTGCTTGATAGAGCATGTTGCTGTTGCTGTTGTGGGCGATGAGACGAATAGGATCCACCCAAGTTAAATCCTGTGGATCTCCCCATCTGTGCAAATTGCATGCAATTATTAGAGAAAATCTCTCACAGTACATACATCATGAAGATGATAAAAAATAAAATTATTTCTTAGAAACTGAAGAAAAGGAAACAGATAACTCATAATATGCACTTCAAGCAATATTAAATACACACAAACACACACATATATATATATATATATGAAAAATTTGTAAAGAGACTCACAGAGAAGTGCTGAGAATGCATCATAGACATTGTATTGTCATGAAGTTGTTCTTTCTGGTGCAAATCCATTCCATAATCAGCATTACCGCCTGTCCAATATTATATAATAAAGGTTAAGAACATAATGCTTTGAAAACAATAACAGTATCATAAAAATGAAAAATAGGCTATTAAATGCAATTATAAAATTGCCATCAAAATTCAGAAAACAGCTAATATACTAGAATGACTGCAAAATTAAGTACTGATAATCTGATATAACTTCAAGCTGGATTCCTATGTACATAAAAAGCAAGAAAGAAATACAGCATTTATTTCTGTCTACCAGAAAATAAATTGCATTAAATCAAAAACAGGTCAAAGAATATATGTGCACCTTTAAATCCTGGTAAAGCAGGGAAATCTTCATTTTGAATGCTGAACTCTTGGTTTTGTTGAAGAATGGGACTAAGACCTTGTTTTCGTAAAGAACCTGAAATATCATATCTTAAAATGTTAAAAATTCAGCAGCAGGAAAAAAAGAAATGATACAATCAGAAAGCCTCTTTCTTTAGTTACCCAATTGTCCTTGAGGCCCTCCAGAAGAATTAGGACGACTTGCCAACTGAGGGAAATCGTTATTTATGTCAAAAGGGGAATTGTCATTTGAGTTCACATCATTCAACATTCCCATAGAGCTAAGATTGTTCAAGGCTTGAACATGGCTCTGGGAAAGTGGACCCCCAGCAGTAGGATAAGAATTGCCTAACATCGACATTACCTGAGGAGATCCTGAATCCAGAAAGTGTCATTCACATGAAGATGTGCAGCTAAACTCGTAAATCCACAGGACACGTATTCCATAATATAAATTAAAAAATCCAAACAATATAAAATTGAAACATGTACTCAGCAGCCGCTAAGAATAAGAACCACATTACTAGTGAGCACTAAGCAACTATGAAGAGTAATGCAAGGAAAGAAGCCAAGCCAGAACACTCATAATAAGAAAACAAGAGTGAGGGATGGTACATTAACTAAAATTTCAGGCCAATGTACTGATTTTGGACCAATGGAAATTATAGCCAGCAGCACAAGTAAACAGCGATCTTTTGTTTAAGCCAACAAAAAAAAATATATATATATATATATAGAGGTAATTGTTCGCGGTAACATACCTTGAGGAAGCACACCACTCATCAACTGATTCTGTCCCTGCACGCTTAAACTTCCAGATCCGCTATTGGCACTTAAATTCAGACGTGATGCAAGACCAGGTACAGATAATCCTCCACCAGAGCTTATGCTCCTAGCGATGTTGCCCCCACCAACCATGTTTCCCATAGAACTTGTTATCCTAGGACCTGCATTTCCCAAAATCGGGGATACTCCCAATCCTGGAACAGCATTGCGGTTACCAATTGCAGGAGAGGTTGGGAGAATCCCAGGTATAGAGCCACCAACTCCATTTGTGTTACTACTAAATCCAGGGTTTCCTACAACACTAATACCTCCTCTGTTGGTTACTGCAGAATGACCATGGGAGTTGCCATGAGATAACTGCAAAATGGCATCCATAAGAAAATGAAGTACATATTAAAAGAATATAAGAGTTTATTTCCTTCCTATTATCTTTAATTTTTATGGGTGCTTTCCTAATGACAGGCATGAAGGGGAGAGAAAAAGTGTAGAATTTCTTTTGCTGCAATCGAAAAAAGCCAGATGACAATAGGGTGGTAATATTACAACTACCTGAGAAAGAGCAACAGGGAGATTATTTGGTACAAATCTTCCACCAGAAAGGCTCCCACTAGGTTGTTGAACCCCACCAGTTGGAACATTACTTAATGCCGAGTTTCTTGATGTGAGCGTACCAGGCATGTTGGGAACATTAAAGCTACCATGAATATTAGGCAGGCCCTGAATAGAGCCTTCAAAACAAACAATGCAATTCCATGAATTCAGAAGAACATAGGTGAGTGGAAATCCAGTAAAATTTACCCACCGGTGTGATGGAAAACAGGGGAGGCTGCACCAGACTGACCAGAGAACGATGTCGCAAAAGAACGACCACTACTATCTGGAAGATTTGATGCTGACCCAGTGATAGAAGACTTCAACAAGATGCACATTATAGTTTCCAGTTAATAGATAGACATGTAATACAAAAATACAAACAAAAATCAACCAGAAAAAGAATACAAATTGAAGAACTGGCATTTCAAACCAATTGATGGACCAACGATGACCTATAATCAATATATTTGTACTCTGAGTTACCAAAAATCAGCACGCAAGAACATGTTATCAACAAGCACATGCATATATACGCAAACATATAGAAGCAACAGATCCAATTTGGTGCATCTACAAACTACAGAAACACATATCTAGTTCTCTTCTACTCAAAGAACTAAGTTCAACTGCAGAAGCCACGTACTTCATTTAGACAAAGGAAAAATAAGAAGTCCAAAAACCAGATTAATTTTCTAATAGATTGCAACTTCAAATAAATTTCAGTTGAAGTAACAATACATTAAGTAACCCCGACATTGCACAAGAGTCAATAGGTCATGCAAAAAATCATTCCTCTTCGAGAAGTAGCCTATTGATGTCCTTAGTGTAAGAAGATAAAATCCTGATTTGCGAAGCTGCTACAGTGATTATAGCCTGAAAGGACAGCACAATTGTAAGAAACCAACTGCATAACAACAAAAAACGAGGCGACAAGTACACACTGAGTTGATGCCAAACCAAACAAATGTCAATAGAGATACACACCCAAAATACTTAACATATGTATAACAAAAATAACCTAAATTTTTTTTTTGTGCTACTTATGCTCTGTAATTGACAACTATAAAGGATTCTCAACATCACATTTGGCTTCTTGCAGCCCACTTTTGCCACTTTCCACTCCTAGATAATGACAGTACACAATCATTCAAAAGATTTTAGTCATTTTTTCTCAAATCAAACGGTAACCAAGGTGCAAAAAAGATTGAAAGAAACATTTCAATGTAACATATCTTACAATTTATGGAGTTCTTTAAAAAAAAAAAAAAAACCTATTGCATAAATTTGTACTCGTTCGGCCTTTAAACCTTTTCTCTGTATCGAAATTAAGATAGTTTTGTATGGTTAGAAAAGACAGCAGTCCCTAAATAAATGATCATTTATCCAAATAACATCAATAAAATGAAACCTTAATTTACACTAGTGAGACCAATACAAACCGATTTAAGTTGAAAGCAAAAGGCACAACAAGAAAAATAAATAATCAGTGTAACTGATTGCTGGTCAACAAACTAAACCGCCCTTTTTTGATTAAAGAGAACTTGAGAAACAAAATACGAATACTAGGAATCGAGGATTTTTTGTTGTGCTAGAAATCATCATTTCAAAATAACCGCAATATCCTCATTTCAAAGAATTAAATCCATAAAATGAATTAAAAAAAACTACACTGCTATTCAGGTCAGTTAAGTGGAGCCATAAATCGAAAGGACGGTCTCCACATTTTCCACGGTTACTTCTCAGTAGCCAAACAGATGCTCAGAAACAGTCTCAACTATCCAATAAATTATTCTAAAAACATATTTATGAAAATCGAAATTCACAAAAACTAATCTAAAAATCTTCACCAAGAAAGCGGACGAGAAAAAATAAACGATCATAGAATATATAAAAAAAAAGAGATGAACTCATTGCAGTTGGAAATCGAACTCAGACGAGTCCAGATCCACTCAGCAGAGAAAGTGAGAGTTACCTTAAGGTAGATCAACGAGCAAGAGAGATCGTTGATTTTTCCCTATTTTCCTTTAGGGGATTTCTTGACCTCTGAGCCAAAGAATGAGCTTTTGCGTTTTCGTTTGGGTGCAATTTTTCTATTTTTATTTTTATTTTTGATTTTGCCCTAAATCCACTGCGCTCAAGAAAATTAGGAAAAAAAAGTTTTTTGCTGAGCAGGGGAAGTAAAAGGGCATATTACAATAAGAGCCATCCAATTTTATATGATTTTTTATTTTGATAATCAAATTAGAAAATTTAAGTTTTAATCCTCGATGGTTATACTCAATAATTCATATAATGATAGTTAGTATTATTTTTTGTGTCATGATTGTTGATGCAAGGATAAAATAGTGAAGATCACATGAGAACTTAAAATGCATAACACTTCATAATAAATGCAGTTTAAAAATTTTTGCATTAGCAATGACGCCATTTGTGGGAATCAATTCTAGACCTATGTTAACCCTTAACAAAAATGCAATCTACACATTTGACTAGGAGGCCAATGTTAAGGGAGAAAATGATACCACATCGACTAACAAATAATTGGTTTGTCACTTTGTAAAGTAAAGATTATTATTCCTTTATTAAGGTGCTTTTTTTTTTTTTCAAAATATTATATTGTGAAGACAATCTTTTGACTTTTAAAACGGATGATATCTCATAATGAATGCAGTCCAACAATTTTACATTAATAATGGCACCATATATGAGAACCTATTTTGGATCTATACCAACCCTTATCAAAAAAACATAGTCCAGACCTTGTAAAAGCTAGTGTTGAAGAAGAAAACGATACTATATCAACTAGCCAATAATCAAATTCTGGCTTTATAAAGTAAAGATCATTTTTTCCTATTGAAATGGTTTTTATTAAAGTAACAATCTCACGTCAACTAGTCAATAATTAAATTATGGCTTTATAAAGTAAAGATCACATTTCCCTATTGAAGTGCTTTTTATTAAAGTATAAAATCATGAGAACGGTCTAAAACCTTCAAAGCAAATAATATCCAATAGTGAGCACAATTGAGTCTTTCTATAAACAACAACACCATTTGTGAGAATTCATTTTGGATAGCCTCGCTAAAACCATAATCCACACCATTGTCTAGGGGCTAGAGTCGAGGGGAAAACGGTTCCACATCAACTAGTGAAAAGATTGGATTATGATTTTATAAAGCAAATGTCACTCTTCTCTCTTTTTTAAAAAAAAAATTATGAGGATAGTTTTTATATCTCTAAAACGAACAATACCTTACAATTAGAGCAGTCCATAAATTATTTCATAAAAAATAATCATGTTAAAATTTTAAATATTTATGTAAATTTTAATAATTTAATAATCTATATTTATAAATTTTAAGCATTTCATGCCCTTGTATTATGTTTTTATTTTTTTATTTTTTACCAAGAGGAATTGAAGTGTTATTAGTATTTGTTTTCATTGTCTTGAAAACAATGAAAAGGCTTGGCGGTGGACCTGGGATTGTAAAATGAGAAATTTGATGACTTAGTGGATGGGAAATTTGGTGGTGCATCATTCTTATTTCTTACCACCAACGTCTTTTGTTGGTTTTGTTTGTGTTGATTATGTTATTTGATTTTTTATAAGTTTTTATTTTTAATATTTGAATGTGATATTAAAATATAATTTTTTAAATATATATAAAAAAAATATATATTTATATCCAATGGCTATCTTAATTCGGATAAATAAAGTGTTTATTGCAGGAGATTTGTTGTCCTTCGTCGCAAGAGAAGTACAAAAAATTGGAATTGTGGTTCCAACTTCCAAATATTACAGGTAACTTGCGCTTTTATTGCCGCTGCTTGACGAGAAAGCTAGGGAGTAACCGGATGGATCTACACAGGCTGTTTTGCAAGTCTTACACTATTTTAGATGCTTCAAGACTCTCTAACACTATTTCACATGTTTAAATTTATTTGAGTTTTAAAATTAAAATTAATAGAGTTCGATTATTTGTTTGTTACTTGTTTTTTAAAATATATCTTATTATTAATAACTTAGTTGCATAATTGTCTCGGCTCTCTCTCTCACGGAATAAGTCCTCTCGCTGTTGTTGATCTTAATTTATGAGTTTCCAATTGTGATGGTTCTCCTCCCATCTATCAATTGTCATAATTCTTCTCTCCATTCCCCATGTCATTTTTTTTTAAATTTTTTATTTGTTTTTCACAAATTCTCTTTGCCCTATCTCACTTCCTCCTTTCTTTCTTATATTGAAAGCGATGGTCGCCTGATTCCGCGTTATGTTCGAGGAAGGCTATAAGCTCAAATCACGGCTAAATAATTTGAAAAACAAAGAAAAATATTGCAAAAGATATGATTATACCTATCCAGTATCCATGGCCCAAATACCGACTAAATCGATAAACTCGATTTATATTAATTAGATTTTAAATAAAAATTTTAATAATTTAAGATAAATATAAAAAAGAGAGTGGAAACAATATATATATACCCAATAATTTATATTGGGGTAAAATAAAGTAAATTTATATGTTTTTATAATTTCATATATAATTAATATGTCAACAAATGGTGTTGAATTTAAGGTAAGATGATCAAAAAATATTTGTTAAAGTTGTAAGACTTCAATAAAAAAAAATTTGTCGATAAGTTAAATATAATAATTTATATATTTTATTATATTTTAATAATTTAAAAAATATTTTATATTTATATAAATTTTTATTCATATTAATAATTTATATTATATAAATTTTAAAATATATATTTATATTATATTTTAATTATTTTATATTTATATAATTATATTTAATATTATCAAAGGATGAATAAAAATAATTTGTAATTACATCATGAGATTGAATT
>JBBYHL010136765.1:0-31915 GCA_038381835.1 Adansonia madagascariensis | reverse complement strand
TGCCAAGACAAATGGTTCATATTTCATATATCTCTTCTTGTGATTTATTTCAACCAAATTAAACTTCGTATGCATATCATTCCTTTGACGAGATCGAACCATAGGCACTTAAATAATACAACCTGCATTAATGGTCCTCGGTACTTTATCTCCATTATTTCATCCAACAAGCCATAAAAATCATCTTTTGCACTTCTATCATTAGGTGACTGAACACATACACCACTATTTATTGTGGCTTTTCCCATTCCATATTCTTCAGTGTGAAAATTATACCTATTTATGAAATATGCTGGCCAGTTACGTACCCGTGAATTTGGACCCCATGACAGATGATAGAGCAATCTTTGCTCTTCAACTTGTTCATGAGTACTGTGAACCTAAAGTAATACATGGAAAGTTAACAATATATATCTTAATTAGTGATGTATAAAATATTAATAATTTGATTTTGATCCATAGGCAACTTACATATGTTTTGAACCATGCTGTGATTTCTTCATCATACATACGGTCAAACTCATTTGGTGGTAATCCATATATTGAAGTTTGAAAAATCCTATGAGCAAATATTAGTTATATATTAGAAAATATTTGATGCATAAACAATATATCTATTTGCAAATTTATACTTACTTGAAGTATGATTCCACTCTGGATAGTTTAACAAAATATATATATGGGCCACCCGCCATTCTTTACCTATTAAATAACGAAACTTATGTGTGCCGTTTGGTCGACTAAGATAATTGAAAATAGGGAATGCTTTGTAACTAGGATCAATAGGGCCTTCATCATTTCTTCCCGCTCTTCGCCTCTTACGCTGCACGTGAGGCTAAAAATAGTATGAAGCAAATGTTGTCACTTCTTCCATAATATATGCATTACAAATTGAAGCTTTAACACATGCCTTATTCTTCACTTTTTTCTTTAAATTACATAAGAATCTAGTTGCAATAGAAAGAAGTTTATCAGAATATAATATATAATTAAGTATTTTACATTTTATCAAAAAAATATATTACCTCTAGAATGGATACATCCATCGAAATTGGACGGGACTTGCCACTTTAGCCTCATAAAGCAAGTTAACTAAAAAATGCTCCATTGAATTAAAAAATGATGAAGGGAATATCCTTTATAAGTTGCAAAGAATGATAGGGATATCTCTCTCTAGTTTCTCCATGTGTGATACTTTCAACACTGCTGAGCAAATATCATGAAGAAAAATACTTAACTTTGTTATAGCGCCCCATACAAAATTTGGTAGAAGTTCTTTGAATGCTATTGGAATTAGTCTTTCCATAAATATGTGACAATCATGACTCTTAAAACCTATCAACTTGCATTTATTCAGATCAACACATCTCCCAAGGTTTGAGGCATATCCATTAGGAAATCGCACAGATTTTAACCATTCATAAACAACCTATCTCTGCTCTTTGTTCAATGTATAAATTGCTTTTGGTTTTAGTCCCTTGCTGGTTACATCATATCTAGTGTAGGTCGATCACAAATATCTTTCATATCTTTGCATTCAAGTTGTCTTTTATTTTTTCACTATCATCCATTACAGTATTTATGACATTATCGAAAACATTCTTTTCTATATGCATGACATCAAGACTATGATGAATAATATGGGTTTTCTAATATGGTAGATCCTAAAATATACTCCGTTTAGTCCATTTATGTGTACTTCCATATGCAATAGTTATACCAAAAAGGTTTTCAACAATAGTTGGAAAGCTATGCACTCGCCTCCAAACTTGATCACCAGTCAGCCTTAATGCTAGAGGTGTTCTTTCAATCCTATTTTTGATGAACTCTTTTTTATTCTTTCTGAATGTATGATTCATTAGCAAAACTTGTCCGTGACAGTCAAAATAGCTAGTCTTCTTGCCATGTTTTAATCTGAATGACTTTGATCTCTCCATACATATCGAACATCCTAAAATCTAGCTGTACTCTATCCAGATAAGATTCCATAAGCTGGAAAGTCATTTATCATCTAAAAAAGAGCAGCCTTCATTACAAAAGTCTGATAAGTAGAGACATCATATATAGGAACACCTTCATCCCATAGTTGTTGTAATTCTACAATCAATGGTTGCATATAAACATCTATCAACTTTTTTGGATTTTGTGGGCTAGGCATGATCAATGTCAAACATATAAGTTGTCTTCATACACATACCAAGTGGAAGATTGTATGAGTTAAAATAATTGGCCAACATGAATAAGCTTTTCCCAATTTCCTAAATGAGGTAAACTCATAAACACAATGACCTAACCTGATTTTTTGAGGCTCTATGGCAAACTTAGGATATATTCTATCAAAATATTTCCATGCCTCTGCATCTAAAGAATGACACATTAAACCCTCTTTTGTTTCATGCTTTGCATGCCAAGTCATGTGTTCAGTAGTGGCCTTAGATGCATAAAGTCTTTGCAATCTAGGAATTAAGGGCAGATAAAATAATTGCTTGTATGGTTTACATTTTTTATTATGACCTTGCCTCCTGCTAATCTTACACCTAGATTGGCTACAGAATTTATAAGATTTTGTATTTTCATCATTCCTCCAATATAACATACAGCCCTTATTATATACATCAATCCTTGCAACTAGAAGACCTAAGTTATCCATTAGCTTTTCCATATCATAAAAATCATTTGGCATGATGTTATCATAAGGCATTGTTTCTCGTGTTCCTTAATAAAAGAGTTGAAGTAGTTCTCAAACACATTATGCCCTACCTTGATATTTAATAGTCTTGCCGTCACTGATAACTTTGTGTGGTTGTGACAACCTGCCCATAAAGGTTCATCTGCAGCTTTCACACTTTCCAAAACTAATTAGATAGAAAATATTCACTATCCACATTCTCATCAACACTTGTTACTCTTACCTTTTCTAATGGTGATGCATAACTAGTATTCACTTGTTCAAATGTTGAAGCAAAGCTAGTACTTGCATGGTTTGATTTTGATACAAAATTTTAACTAGTGGCATCAATCACCATCCTTTAATATGTGTTTAATTGCTCATAATAACTACATTCTCCCCTAACTGAAAATTACTTACTTCTTCGATAATCTTTATCATATATAAATGGTTTACCATGGCAAGTCCAATTATAGTAATTTGAGGTAAAACCAAATCTACAAATATGTTCCCTAGCTTTATTACACATGAAACTTACAATGACCACACTTTTTACATGGGCACCTTATCTTATTTCCATCCATGAACTCAACTTTACTACTAGCAAAGTCCAAAAACTGTTCTAACCTAATACGAAACTCATTTGTCAATCCTCAATATTTAGGTAAGTTTTTATTATACATCCAAGGCCTATCTTATTGCATTATGTCTGTATACAAATTAAAAAATTTTAAGATATTAACAATATCATATCTAATATTTAATATTCTTAATTAGAAAACTAAAATTTTAAAAATTAAAATTCTATTTGTGCCTAGAGAATTACTTTGAAATTAAAAAAAATAGCATGTGAAAGGAACTTACCCAAGTTTTTCATTGAGCTCTTTGTAGTTAAAATTGGTCAATTTGATAAGAATTACAGCATCCACTTCGATTGTAAGGCCTTCAAATATGTACATACCTAAACAACAAAAAAAAATTACAAATAATAAAAAAAATTACATGAGATTAATGAAGCTTGTGGCAATTGATGGAAGAAAGTAGTAAAATAAATAATAACTGAGTTCATGATTACCATATGACACCAAATAAAAAAAGAGAAAAGAGAAAAGTGAAGAGCATGGGAAGAGAGGTGAAGAAAAATGGAAAGTACTAAGTATATTTGTATTTTGTGACAAAATCAATGACGAAAAAACTTCTATATTTTAGCGATGAATTTAGTGATCAATGTTCATTAAAATTATATTTCCAACTATATTAGCGACGAAATTAGTGACAAAAAACTGTTGTTGGATTTTACCACAAACTTTAGCGATGAATACTCATTCATAATAATGCTGTGATAATAATAGCGATGAAATTAGTGACAAAAAACTATCGATGGACATTAGCAATGAAATTTAGTGACGAATACTCATCCATAGTAAAATTGCAACAATATTAGTGATGGAAAACTATAGCTTAAATTTTTACTATAAAATTTAGCGACGGATGCATATCATTCATGAAGTTGCCACAAAATTAGCAACAAATACTTTGCAACCAAATATCATGAAAATGGATGTTGCTAATTTCATCGCTATTTAGCGATGACTTTTGTTTGTCACAAATTAGGGACGAATTTATACATCAATAATTTAGCAATGAATTTTGCAATAAACAATATTCGTCACTAAATTAGCAATAAAATTTAGCGATGAGTTTTTTATTACAAAATTTACTGCCATTATGCTCGACACTTAGCCACAACATTTAGCGATGAAACATGTCCATTGCCAATTTAACAACACATTTGGCGAAGAATCTTTTGTCACAAAATTTGGCACCATTTTGCTTATGTGACAAATCACTTGTCGCAAAAGTACCATTTTTATTTTGCGATGAATTTTTGACGAACATTCAACAATTATATTTGTCATCGTAATTTTTGTCACTAATGAGCGATGAATATTTTTTCATTGCTATTTTTCATGGCTAAAACCTTTTTTTTTGCAGTGTGGCTAATCTATAGTTAGTGGCAAAAGAAAAAGGAAAAAAAAAGATTTCAGAGGGTCAGAAAAGAAGAAGAAATTAGCATAGAAAGAATAGAAAAGAACAAAGGAAAATAAGAAAATTAGGAAAAAAGATGAAGTTTTTAAAGTGCAAGATTGCATTCTGTAATTTGTTTACAGAAATAAGGATCCCAGATAATAGACCATTTAAAATTTGACTAGAAAAAGCAACGATACCCTTATGACTTTAATTACTTCAAAATGACAACGCATCAATAAGAAAAGAAACATCTAAACATTGCATTCTACTAACAACTTTACGAAATATAGCTAACAAAAAAATATGTATCAATTCCCTTCTTTTTAAACAGTCCTTATCCTCAAGGATTAAAGTGAATAAAATGTTGTTAGAGCTCATGAAGGATCTCCCAAGCTGCATCTTCAAGGAATATGTTATATCCACTGTACAAGAACCTATGTCACTACTTGCTTACTTCTTTTAACCATCCTCTTGTCTAAAATCTTTACATGTTTTTTGATTATTGTACCATGCAACAATAGGGAGTTATGGATGAAAAGGAACTTTGCCAATATGTTTCTTTAATTACAAACATAGAATGTTGGATGAACTTTGATCCTGTCTGTAACTGCAGTTGATAAAATACTTTACCTATATTTTGTTGAACAAGAAATGCACCAAAAAATTCGAGGTCCAACTTCTACCAGTTTCTGTATTGTACTAACTGTTGTTGATATGGTTGCAACTTTAGAAATGCCAGATCACCTGGTTCAAAACATGCTCAAATCATTTGTGATTAGTTAAAGACTTCATTCGATCTTAGGCCCTTTTCAAATAAAATTTCAACATCTATAAGGTTGCTTTCTTTTGTTGTAAAATTGTAATCAACCGTGGCTACACTCCAGTTAGATAAAGAAGGTGTATTGAAGGCTCTTGCCCATACAATGCCCTATAGGTTATAGTGTGAACAGCTAAATGATAAGAAGTATTGTACGACCATTTAGCCAGAATAAGGCAATTACTTTATTCCATAGGTCTTTCCTCCGTTATACATCTTAAGTAAACTTCCAAACATCTGTTAACAACCTTAGTTTATCCATCACTTTAGGTGCGGTTAGTTGTTGACATCTTCATGGAAGTCCCAATCCTTTTGAATAACTTTTTTTAGAAAGTGCTCATAAAAATCTTATATGCTTGAGGGTATTTCATGTAGTTTAAAGACTTGATTCAAGAATTCTTGACCAACTGTGATAACAGTGAAAGGATGAGACAAAGTAATAAAATAGGCATACTTCGTAAATAAACTAGAAGTAGGATAGTGTCATTGCCTTTAGATAACATTAAGCCTTATACAAAATCCATACTACTATTAAGTCAAGCTTTGTCAGGCGTGGGCAATGGTTTTAACAACATTAGGCTAAGTGAATTGTTTGCTTTGCATTTTTGACAGATATAACATTCCTTGACTATCTTTCTAACCTTTTTCCTCAACTCTTTCTAGCAAAAAACTCTAGACAACTTATTGGTAGTGGTCTGAGCACCCAGTGCCTTCCAGATAGGCTATTATGAAAATAGGTCATGATTTCTTGTTTGACAGCTGGTTGATCACCAACCAATAACTTACCTTTCTTTTTTAACTATTTACCATCCCATGTATACTTACATTTTAAGTGATTCTTCCAATTATTGAATGAGCTTATTAAGTTTAGCATCAAACTGCCATTAATCTTGAATTCTTTGCAAGAGATTAATGCTAATAATGGAAAAGGTCATAAATTGAGCTTGCTGGTGATCAGCTTTTTTAAAAAGAACATTTGTCACTATATTTTTAGACCTTTTTCTTGTAAAAAAACCTCATGATCATGCCCCATCATCTTGGTAATCCATAATTGCTGAGGAGGAGTGGTTATCTATTGATCCAGTAAAAATTTTAGGCTCTACTGGTCAGTTTTGATCATAAGATGTCAACCCACTAAATAGGTATTCCACTTTTTCTAAGCCATGAGTACCACTGACATTTTTTTTTCATAAATGGACAAGGCCTGATGTTTGGGAGCTAAAGTAAGCAAGAGGTTTACCATTTTGCGTAAGCACTATACTTATGCCAATGCTAGATGCATCCGTCTTAACAGCAAATTTAGTCGAGTAATCAAGAAAGGCTAGAACATGAGCAATAGATATAGCAAGGTTTAACTTATCAAAAGCTTGGGTGGCTTTGTTATCCCAATGCCAATCTATCTTCTTAGGAGATTTGAATGGTTTAGTTATAGTTCCATAACCCTGAATGAACCTTTCATAGTACCTAGAAAGCCTATGGAAATCTTTGAACTCTTTCATTGATTTACGAGTGGCCCAGTCAATACACATTGCATCTCACACTAATCTATATCTATGCACCCTTTCAAAATGACATGCCCCAAATAGTCAATCACCAATAGCCTTAAAGATGCATTTACTCATCTTAGCAAATGGCTTACGAGATCTTAATACTTCAAAAATTTCTCTGACATGAGTCATGTGAGTGTTTCGATCTTTGGAGTGCACTAGTGTATCATAAAAAATACTAACACACATTTCTAAAATAAGGTTCTAAAAGCTAAATTCATTAAACTTTGAAAAATAGAGGGATCATCGGTAGGGCCTAAAAAAATAATCAAAAACTTGTAGAGACCCTCATAGGTCTTAAACCACATTTTGATATGGCAAACCTAGATCCTAAATCAACTTAGAAAAATAAGTGTTAGTAGCAAGTTCATTTAATAATTTTTTAATAAAGGGTATAGAAAACATATCTTTAATTATGATTTGATTTATGTCTGTAATGCATACAAAGTTGCCACAATCCATCATTTTTCTTTAGCATCACCATCGGAGAAGAAAAAAAACTCTTACTATCTCCAATAATACTCGCTAAAAACATCTCTTGAATTTTTTTTCAAGCTTATTTTTCTAAATTACGAGGTACCTGTAAGGGTGGATTCTCACTGCACTAGACTCGTCCTTTAAGGGAATATGATGATCATAGGATTTTTATGGAGGTAATTCTCTATGTTCAGCAAAGATATCCTAAAACCTATGGAGCAATTGACATAGATTTTTTCCCCAAAGTGCAAGACTACTTTCTGCAATTTGTTTCAGTTACCCTTATAGCAGAAGTGGTTTACAAAAATGGTGATCCTAATAACGGACCATTTATAATCTAACCAGGCTATTTTTGAGTATCAGGAAGAAGGCAAAAATCGATAGACACCATTTTGTTCAAAGTGTGTTTGATGTTGCCTTGTGTCTTTGTGATGAACGAACAAAGCACTGGGATAGAATCATATTCTGGTGACACTTTTGATTTTTGCAAAAGATGAAATTTGAATTTTTGGATAAAAAACCTCGACTACAACCTAGGCTTGACCTATCTCTAGGTTTGACTTAAAAAGACATAATGCCATTATGCTGAATCATGGCCAGCAATATTAGCTTTGAAAAAAATTTCTTGATGAGCTTTGGATGAAAGATTAGACTACAATCCTAGGCTCGACTTATCCTTAGATTCAACTTAAAAATGACGAAATGCCAATGTGCCAAATCACAGCCAGCAACATTGGACTTTGAAAAGATTTCTTGACAGGTTTTTGATGAAAGACCTAGACTATGATCCTAGGATCGACCTATTCCTAGGTTAGACTTAAAAATAACATAATGCTAATGTGTCGAATCATGACCAACAACATTGGATTTTAAAAAGATTTCTTGGAAATTTTGGATAAAAAAACCTAGACTATGATCCTAAGCTCGATCTATCCCTAGTTTTGACTTAAAAATGATAAAATGCTAATGTGCTAAATCATGGCAGTAACATTGGACTTTGACAAGATTTTTAGACAAGTTTTACATTAAGCCCATTTATGACAACATTAATTCTTATTCTCTTAAATTAGAATAATTTTGACTCTCTTTTCTTTGGAGGTTGGCCCTCAGAGATTTCTTTAATGCTGTATGTTATGAATGCTCTTGGTGTGCTCGAGCGATCTAGAATTCTATGAAAGACCTAGACTATGATCCTAAGCTTGACCTGTCATAGGTTTGGCTTAAAAATGATAGAATGCTAATGTGCTAAATCATAGCCAGTAACATTAAGCTGTGAAAAGATTTCTTGACAGGTTTTGGATGAAAGAACTAGACTATGATCCTAGCCTCGACCTATCCCTAGGTTCAACTTAAAAATGACAGAATGCTAGCGTACTGAATCACGGCCAATGACTTTAGACTTCTAAAATATTTTTTGACAATTTTTGGATGAATGACCTAGACTATGATCCTAGGCTTGACTTATCCCTAAGTTTGACGTAAAAATGATAGAATGCCAATGTGCTAAATCACGGCCAACAACATTGGACTTTGAAAACATTTCTAGACAAATTTTGGATGAAAGACCTAGACTACGATCCTAAGCTTGACTTATCCCTAGGTTTGACTCAAAAGTGATAGAATGCCAATGTGTCGAATCATGACTAGCAATATTGGACTTTAAAAGGATTTCTTGACAGAGGTTCTTAATAGATATTCTTAATATAAGTTCCTGACATAGGCCAATTAGCTAAATATTACCTACGAGCATCATTGGGCTTTTGATGTTTGATGACATAGGCCAGTTAGCCGAAACTAACCTACTAGTGTCATTGGGTTTAACTCTTTTGATAGGGGCTAATAAGCTAGAACTAGCCTACCAACATCATTTGGCTCGACTCTCTTAACATGGGCTAATTAGTTGGGTTAGCCTACCAGCATTATTAGGCTTGACTCTTTTTATAGAGGTCGACTAGTCGGAGCTAGCCTATTGCCATCGTTAGGCTTGACTCTTTTGACACGGGCCAAATAGTCGAAATGAGCCTACCAGCATTATTAGGCTTGGTTTTTTTAATAAGTGCCAATCAGTCGAAACTAAGTTACTAGCATTATTGGGCTTGACTTTCTTGACATGGGCTAATTAGTTAGAACTAGCTATCATAATATAATGAGATACGAACCTCAATATATCAAAGTAGACAACACTTTAAATCATTGTAGTGCCCTAGTCAATTAGATGATCACTCGTCTAAACCTTTTATACCAAGATACAAGATTGGCTTAGTTAATAAGTTGCCATTTATTTGTTTTAGCTATAGGTGTGATCGGTCATCTATTAAAACCATTCACTAAAGAGTTACAAAACACTAAAGGAACAATTTATGATTTGCATATACCAAAGATCTATAACGTTAGGCTCTAGAGTCAGTCACATCATAAATAAGGACTCGATCCCTTTCGTGATGCCCAATACTTGGTACCAACTAATCACATGTATCTAAATTTATTTTTCGTTGATTTCAATCATATATATTCAAAGTCTCCCTTTGATTCACCAAAATGAAAGAAATATCACAAAAATAGAAAAAATGTTTTCCAGGACTTTTATTGGGACTAGCTCGAATTTATAACTGATTCAGAGTTAAAATCACTTAAAAAGGAAAAATTCTACTAAAATACTTGACTCCACTAAGATTTGGTAATTTTGATTTTTAATTTTTTTTATCAATTTTGATTCCATTTTAAAAGAAATTACAAAATAGTATGTTTAAACTAAATTAAAGAAGTCATAATTTTGGAAGCAACATTAAAAATCAACTTTATCTAATTTAACTTGGAAGCTTTAGTGTGAGTCACTAGGGACCTTTTGTAGGAAACTTCTAAACCTATTTGCAAACTAAACATGACTCCTAAAATCAATTCCAAGGCATCTGATTGGCTCAGAATAGCAGACACTAAATTCAAAGAAAATTAAAATAGGGATAGTTTAACCTTACAAAATCTCTAAATTTATTCTGGATTATTGCTATCACGCAAAATCAAAAACCAAATTCTAATGAATGTTGATTCACTATAATTCAACCTAAAAATATTTAGAAAAAATGTTAGAAATCATTTTGGCTGTCGTGTAAAATTTTTAATTTGACACTACTGCATTGCACAACATCTCTAACCAGCCTACTTTCCAAAATTTCTTCCTAATTCATCCAGAATACCCACTGGACAAGCCATACATTTTTGGAAAGCTTATTCGTTCTACTTTTATCTAAAAATACAATAAAAGTAAAAAAAATGATTATCCTCTTCAAAAATAGTTTGTAACACTAATTAAGCATTGAAATAGAATTATGCAAATAGCTTATGTTCTAGGATTTTATTGTATTCATCTAATCATGAAATCAAAGGTTTCAATAGACTATCTTGTAGCCCAATAAATACGGATTATGGGAAAAATACAAACAAACATTCTTAAGGTCTATAACCTAATCAAAATTTATCTTTCCTATGAGATTATTGTACTAGACTACAATAGGAGCTTTAACGCATTTTGTGAACACGAAGCCTTTCGTCAAATTTTTAAAACATGTTTTCAGACATTTGAATGTCAATCAACTAGACCAAATAGAATCTACAAATGTTATATATGAGGAATTAATAAAGACTTCTCAATGCCAGGACCTAAAACTATATTTTCCAGTATTGGTTATATGCTTTAGAGTGATGCAAATGTCTCCATTTTTATCGCTTTTACTCATTATTATTTGTTCATAGCATGTGAATGGAACACCAATGCCACTCACTTATGTGTTACAATGAGCACCTAAGTGAAACCAAACAAAATTTGACTTATCTAAATAACACCTAATGACTCATATTAAGGCTGACCAATTTTAGACTCATCCAAGCATATTTAAACACTTAAGAATATTTTTTATTTTTGCTCCAAATCAACTATAATTCAAGTTATTTTGTTTAACGTCCCCAAGTTACTCATAGAAAAGTTTATTAAACAAAACCAAACCTTGATTCACTTATTGACTAAGTGAACCAAAGCTTAACCTTAGGGTTTTTTTTTTTTTTTTTAAGAAAACAAGGTTTTGCACAACTAAACATCCTAATGTGCATTTTATCAAACACATAGTATACCAACCTATGGTTTTTTAAACTAGTAATCCAAACAACATATTTTAACCATAGAAATTCAACTTTTGTCGAATCTACATAATTATCTAATTATCAAATTCTTATTAATTAACAATCAATCACAAGAAAATAGGCTTAGATTCAATTCAATCAACATGCTTAAGAATCAAGTCATGTTTTCAATATTTAAGCTTATAATTGAACAAGTAAGCTTCAAAATTCATTCAATTAAGCCCAAATTTAGCTTACCTAAGTTCAACTCAAGATAATTCATCTAGATTTCACCAATTAAGCATTAACTATGTAGAGCCCACTCAAGCTCACCTTAGTTTCATCATGGCTAAAACTAGCTAGAGGAATCTTTCCTTGTTCGAATGATTTTTTACATTTAAGAACTTACGATTTCATCATTTAGCACTAGATTCGAGTTCTATCTATTTAGATTTTAGCTGAGACTAGCTTAAATTAGCAAGATCACAAGATTAAATTAATAAGTTTAAGATCCTATGAATATAAGCTAGCTAAAAGTGAGATTAAGCATCTAGTGTTTCTCGAACACTATACTAACCTAGAGGATCATGATTCATTAACTAAATTTTCTAATTTTAGCTTAATGTCATCAAATCCTTGCTCAATTGAACTTAAATCATCAAGTTCCTAAGAAACTAAGTTGGCCAAACCTTAAGCCTGAGGAGATCTTATGTTTAAACACTAAGTTTAGTTCGTTAGTCAGTATTTAAGCTAGATTTTAACAATTAATCAAATGATCATGCTTTAAAGAACAAGAAATCAAGATCAAAATATAATATCATTAGGAATCATCATGAATCATCGAGGCTAAACATTAGAGAACATGAAATTAGCTTTGCCAAAATTCATGCAAGCATGAATAAGCATAAATTAATCACTAAAATCATGAATTTGTAATGAAATTAAAGAGAAAATTTAGATATTATACTTACTTCAAGCTAGATCTTCCTCCTAAAAATGATAAAAGCTTGAGAGAAAAGAAAATATTTTAAATTTTTTAGAGTGTGCTAAGTGTTTAAAAGAAGTGAAATTATGGATAACAGCCTCCACTTATAGGCTTTGAAGTTGGTGATTTATGCTTTAATCACCTTAGGGTGACCTCAGCTTAATCACTAACCTCTTAACTAATTTATGGGAAATTACATTAGTGCCATTACTAATAGATGAACAAATTCACATATTTATCACAAGTTGGATTTCGGCCAAGGCTTGATTCTATACTAATCTATGTACTATTTTTTATGCCATTCAATTGATCATGATTTATCTATGTAAAAGTGTAATTGAATATTTTATCCTGTAGCAAAAATGTGTTTTAATAACTTTCTCTAAAAAATCTAAATTTTTTATCCTCGACCTCTTAGATTAAGCCCTCGACAATTTCTGACACTCTAAGTTCCTAAGGTCCTGTTATGACCCAGTCCTGATTAAACCTTCTTAACCAAAAGTCTTTATTCAATTTAATTTGGTGTGATCAATTTTGAAATCCGAGTTGCATAAATCTTTCAATCTCAAAATCTAACGCTAGGTTAAAAAGTTGACTTTTTATAGTTAACTTTACCTAAAATTAACTTTTGCCTCCTTATTGACTTTTCATTTAAAATTTAAAACAAGTCTTTTGTCATCCAAATAACCTTAATGAACACTCTAATTATCTTAAGAGACATATATTAGTCAACCTTTGATATTCTCAAATTTTCAAGGCTTGGGTCTTGATTTTCCAAATTAATACCTACCCCTTAAATTAGACAATCAAGCTCGACTGCTTTATTACATTAAACTATGCTTTTAAAAACAAACTGAAACCTCAATTAGACCTTTTTATTATCTATAACTCACCTGGAAGAATCAAGACCTGGACAATTTCACTTAACCCCTAAAACTAGGAAAAAAATTAGTTAGGAGCCTCGACAAAATAGGTTGTCTACATTAGCCTATTGGCATCACTGTGCTTAACTCTCTTGACTGGGGCTAATTGGTCGAAATTAGTTTATCAGCATCATTGGGCTTTACTCTCTTGATGAGCCAATTATTCAAAAATAGGCTACTGGCAAAGTAGCTTAACTCTCTTGAAAGAGGCCAATTAGCTGGAAATAGCCTACTAACATCATTGGGCTTGACTTTCTTAACATGGGCTAACTAGTCAAAGCTAGCCTATTGGCATCATTGGGCTTAATTCTATTGACATGATAGCTTAGAGAGGTAGGGTTCTTACCTAAACGACCTCTGATTTGCCATTTTTTGATGCCAAAAGTTCTTACCAGAAAGCTCTTAAGGCTCGACGATTCCATTTGATGCAATGTTAACAAAATGGTGTTATGTGATGATAATATAGATACATGATGTCATGTGATCATGCAAGTGAAACTTTCTTGACGACAGGGTTTCATGATCATAACATGAAGTCCAATACAAGAGTAAACATTGCAAGTTATGTTTTTGATTGGATGTTTTAATAATTATTTCCTTTATTCCATAATTCAAGGTGTTGACTTCAGACTTGATGTCTTGACTCTTTTTGGGTAACTTGATACTTGATTGGTTGTTATCTTGGCTTAGGGTACCTATGTTTTTTTGATAAAGTGATCACGCTTCTTGACTCAAGATGTCTGATGACTTTTTTTAATGATTTGAGGATCTATGTTTCTTGGCCCAAGATATCTGATGATCTTTTGGAAAGGGTTGGTTGGTTTGATTGATAGTTTAAGGACTGGGTGAATGTTATTAGTGTGTCTTGGCAGGTTTTTTAGTGTTTAAATCTTAATAGATTTTTTGATTAGGGTGCATAAGCTTGGCTTGGGTTGCTTTTAATGGTTGTTCATTACTAACAAATTTGAAAGGCTGGAAACGTTTTGACATACAATCATGATTAGTATATGTTGAGTGTGAACGGTTCATGATCTTGACAATCAAAGCATGAACAAATCTTTTTGTGCTTTGCTTATCCTTTTAATGTAATATCAAGAAATCCTGATGTGAATTTTATTCGATTATCAAGTGTTATCAATTAAATTGCAAGCATATTGCAACACAGATGTAATGCGAAAAGGTTAAAAAGAAACAAATAGTATTTCATTCATGACAAGAAAGGTGATACAATTATGTTTACATTTAATAAAAGATATAATGACAAGAAGGTGTCTTGTAGGGTGATTGATGCCTTTAATAATTATGATATTAATATTTCATCTGATGTACTTGAGATCTTTCCCAAGCAATCAACACATTTGATACGAGTCAATCTTTTAAAAACCCCTTAGGTTACTGCATGCATTTTGCAGTTTCTCGAGACTCAAGTAGGTTCGACGATGCTTGACTTTGATTTTGCTAACATTTGGTGTTTCAACTCAGTTTAGTGTCGTAAGGTTGAGTTTGATTAGATATGGCTAGGGTTGGGCAAGGTTTGACTAAGGTTTTCTTGATAGGTATTTATATAGAATTTGATTTGATTTAGATGTAGTTTGGTTTGCATGTGATATGTTGAGACAAAGGGTTAAGAGTTAAAAATATTCACAAATTATGACCAAAGACTTTTAAGGCTGGCCAAAAATGCTGGGACTAGGACTAGCTATCACTATGGGGTCAAAAATTGATACAAAATGGTCATAGGTCTAGACTTTTTTAAATAGATTAGGAAAAGGAAATGAATATTCCTCCATTCAGATTTCTTAAGATGTTATCATGACATTCTCTCAGTTTGCAAATGTGACAATTTGAGAAATGCTAATCTCTACTAGTGACCCTTAGCTCTTGAGAGGTTGTTTAGAAAAGCCTTTTAATTAGGTGTTGGTTCTAATTAAAATGTACTATTCTAGGAAGTATTTTGATAGAGTTTCAAAAACTGGGCCTCTTGTCTTGACTCGTAAAAATTTTAGACATCTTGAGATTTTAAAGGCCTTGACAACCCTCTGATTGGATGGGACATTTTCTCTTTTTGTTATTATTTGTGCAAGATCAAAAATGACTTCAGGATTTCTAACTTTACTTTAGATTGCCTTCTTGGGTTTCCACCCTAGATTTTTATTCTTTTTTTTTACTTTCTTTTTTTGGTTGATTATTCCGTCATGCCCCTCAACGAAACTAATATTTTTCCACAAAAATAAATTCTTAAAGACTAGGGTCATCAGCTCAAATAGCCATGCACAATCGAGATAGATTTTTCGAGGTACATAATGCAGGCTAAGGTTTAGGGTTTTGAAATAAAAGATATATAAGCCCAAATTTAGTGTTTGAGGGTCATGAATCAATAGTCACTTTATTTTGTAAGGGCTTCTATCTCTTCCACTTTTGATATCCTTATCTCTTTTAGTTCCCTCTGTCTTGATTTGATATTGACTTTGGTTTTTTATTAATCTAATTTTTTTACTTTGATCTAAATTTTTCTTTTAAGACTTTCTTGTTTTTCTTGGAGGGAATTTTAGATTTTGACAACTTAGTACATCCTGTATTTGCCCTTTGATGTTGGGTACTTTGATAATTATAAAAGTGGGTATTTGCCGTATTCCTTTAAAAGGTTTTTTGTGCCCTCTAATGTGGAAGGTGATCTTCGATCAGGGTTGTAGAAAGAATGAATTCGTTGGGCTTAATAGGCTAGTAAAAGGGATAATCTTGTAATTGATGAAATAATGAAAAAAAGATGATCATCTTTCATTTCAAACGCAACTAACTGAACTGATAAGCCATTTTTCGGGATAAGGTTCTCTTAGAAAATATTTTGAATGTCTTAATCACATGATGTCGCATTCAGACTTGCGCCTTAATATTCACTTCACTCTATGATTGAAGGCATGTTCCTTAGCATTGCTAATTTGCCCTAGCCATAAATGATCTTAAGTTTTGGTTGTCCAAACAAGAAGGTTCAAGCGGTCGTGATAACTTTGACGGCATAAGACCTCTCTCAGAATCCTTGTCAAAATCAATTTCACTGGAACAGGTTAACTGTTCAAAATCGATCTCTAGAATCTCATTGAAAATATCCATGTCACTATTATCAGAGCACCTGAAAGGGTAAGAAGTAGATAATATGGACAAAAATATATAGACAAAGAGTTTGAGCGAATGTTGAAGAATAAAAATGGGCACATGAGATGAGTAACATCATGTAAGAGTCATTTTCATTGATAATATTCGATAAAATACACCCATGACAGAGGATTCCTATGAACTATTAGGTAGAAGCAATTAGGTTTTAATTCTTGACATTACACACAAATAGACTAAAAAAGCACAAAGCTTTCTAACACGGTTTCATTGTCAAGAACAACTTTTGGTGAATGAGTGAGGGTCTCATTGCTTGGCTCTGATGGTCTTGGTTGATAGAATAGATTCTAATGAGTGAGAATTGGTTTCATCACTTAGCTTTGATGGTCTTGCTTAATCATTAATGGTATTGACATAGAAGTCATCGACATTAATCATGTTCACTGCGTGATTGGGTAGAAGGTTTGCAATAACATTTGGACCCTAATTTATTTTGAGTTGCAGGACTTTTGAGTTGATAAGTTTTTGGACCTTTCATTTGAAAGATATGTAGTTATTAATGTCATGCCCTGCTACCTTGGTGTGGCAATCATAGTGGGCATTGGCATTATATTATTAAAAGTATAGGGGCATTTTCTTCAAGACATACGTAAAAGCAACCAAATGCCTTAAAGCAGTGCCTGGTAAAGCTCTTTGTAGGTCATCAAGATAGGGTTAAACTATTATTTTCACTGATTTACCTTCTAATTGTTTTGTGTATTGTTGAGAGAGATGTTGGTGTTCATATTGATGAAATATTTATTATTTCATATAGGATTCAATAGAGTAGCAAAAGATGGGTTATACATTACAATGTAAACTGACTAAGGGTAGGTCATGATTAGATTAGAGTAGGGCATGCTCGGGTAGTATGGACTGGGCATCTGAGAATAACTTTGTTGGTATAGGTTAGCATAACTTATGGGGTTTGCCTCTCATTCTTTTTGTTTTCTTTTTGTTAGCGATAGGCTTCTTACTCAACCTAAATAACTTGTTTGCTGATATTTGTTCAATTTTTTATCACTTAATCGATTATTTCATTGGATAAAACCATGTTGGTGAAATTTTTGGTGGCATTGTTGCTAGATTATCATAGTATAAGGCATATGGGGTGTTGTTAAATGTCATGGTTAGTTTTTTTTCCTTAAATAGGGTTAGACTAAAGCTGCCTCCTTTCTCCATCATTAAGCATATTGCCTGAACCTTGTAATAGGCTTTTTCTCTATATTCATGAGAGAAAACCAATTGGGGGCTCAATCAACACATGTTAAAATTGGTTTTAAAAGGCTTTAGCTAAGTTGATCCATGACTGAACTTTGATGTTGTCAAGCTCATCGTACCATTAGGCAGTTGCCCTAATTAAGCTATGTTCAAAACAATATATAAGAAGCTTTTCATCCTTTTTATACCTATCCACCATTCTAAGGTACATGCAGATGTGCATAGTCGAGTCAATAATTCATTGAACTTATCGAAGTCTAGTACCTTAAACTTTGAGGGAATGACAAGGTTAGACACTAAAGATAAAGATTTTATGTCGATAGCTCTAAATTTATTGCTCCCTTTAATATCTCAAAAGTGATTCTCTAAAAGTTGATACTTATCCATTCGATCGGTAGATGTTGTAGGCTTCTGACCATCTTCTTCACTTGCTTATCATGATCGAGGATTATGAGATCGGTCGATGAGACCCCTGTATTTGCCCTATGAATGCCAAGGACAAATTGGTTTGCCACTGTAAGGTTCAAGTAAATCACTAGTGTTAACAGTGAGCTAGTATAGTGTTAGGTTGATGCTTTTGATGAGCCTCTTCCTAGGTAGCTTAAATACTACCGATGTGGTAACTTTCTAGATTAGCCGACTCTTTTCCAGTATCAATTGTACTAGCTTGTCCATTCTCTTCAGTGAAAACTATGAGTTTCATGATTTGTACCTATATTTCATCTTACCGGTAAAGCATGTGGTCTTACAAATCCTTGTTCATCAAATTGAGTCACTCAATGCATGCCTAATGATCGTTTTCCATGATTTGTTGGCAATGGTGAGTATTATAGCAGTGTGTAATGATCAGTTACTGTTTTTCGTTTGTTTTTAGAACCTCCTACACTTTTATGACCATTTTTGTATTAGACTTTTATGACATGTGTTTATTGATGATTGCTTATGATGAAATGATGTTAAGTACGGAATCATTATACTGAATGATTATTAATATGAATAAAGCAGGAAAAGAATCAAGTTAGTTATGCAAATGCAAGAGACAATTGGCTTACAGGATAGCTTCACTAATAGCATCTTTTATGAAGCAATAAATAGAGTTTAGGTACATATGATTGCATTCGAATGTGTCTAACATGATTGTATTGTTTAATCACATGTTCAATAAGCTTCGATGACTATTCATGGTCTCCAATAGGTATTACATCTTGCCTCAAAAACCAAGCTACCTTGACTATGTCCATCACGTGTCTTGAAGACCTATCTTGCCCCTTTCTCATGCCTTTGAGGCATGATTGAGTCTAAAGATATCCTCATCTTCGTGTTGCTGATCCTTAAACCATGCTTTGACTTCTTTGAAAGACTAAAAAAATGAAAATAGACTATTGCTTCATTATAGACACCTTTTATTGAACACTAAACCTTTAGTCAATTGTCTTATGATGATGATTATGCTAAAATGATACATGTGAAAATAATAAAAAAAAAACCAAAAAGGAAATAGGTCAATGATAATACAAATAATTCAGACAAGAATAAAGAATGAAAGAATGAAAATAATCATAAGCTAAGTAATTATGAGTAGCCTAAATGACAATGTATGTAGGCCGTCGCCTACTATTTGACATGCATTAAGTTGCCAATCGGATAGCATAATAGCTTATTCCGGTGAAGTTTTACTTTTATTGAGATGATACACTACCTCTTAGGGAGAAAACTAGCTGACTAGGTAGTGATATTAGTTCATCACCATGTAAGGTAGGATATGCATTAACTACTATTTGGCAACATAACGACTTAGGTTGGATATGACTTACTTTAGGGCGACTGGTGCTTTATAAGTGATGACATTAGTTTGTCATTACTCATTTATTAACGAGGGTTAGCTGTCAATTAGAGAGCATAATGTCGTGTCCTGACACTACAATGACACATGTGCGCAATAATGTTCGTTCACTATTGCCTACATAACTATAGTATGCAAGAGTAAAGGTTAAAAGTGTTTCTCTAAGTGTCCTTATTCTCTAGGTCATTCTAATAGGATTTCAGGGTGGTTTAACATGGTTTAACTTATAAGGCACACTATATAGGTTTAAGTTGACAATCTAAATTGGTATTCAAATTGCTCTTCCATATGGTAAGGACAACCGAGGCACACTGATCCTAGGCCCATAGGCTTGGCAGAATGGGTTTGACCTGGTGGATGTAGTTCCTTATGCAAATGCAGAGGGTTACTCACGAGACATAGGTATTTACATCCTGGAAGTTCTTGCTTGCTTGTGCAAAGGGTTACTCATGAAGGCCGATAGCTCACTGCCACCCAATATTTGGGACCTTAACCCTACAATAGAGTTTGGTGAAGATCTAATGTGAATGTATGTGCACTATATAGGTTTAAGTTGACAATCTAAATTGGTATTCAAATTGCTCTTCCATATGGTAAGGACAACCGAGGCACACTGATCCTAGGCCCATAGGCTTGGCAGAATGGGTTTGACCTGGTGGATGTAGTTCCTTATGCAAATGCAGAGGGTTACTCACGAGACATAGGTATTTACATCCTGGAAGTTCTTGCTTGCTTGTGCAAAGGGTTACTCATGAAGGCCGATAGCTCACTGCCACCCAATATTTGGGACCTTAACCCTACAATAGAGTTTGGTGAAGATCTAATGTGAATGTATGTGCATGGTGTGTGTTAGGAAACAATCAAACCTTCTGTTTACCCTCGTATTACCATATTTATCAATTCGATATTTATTCAAGAACAAGGTAGTCCCTGATAATCACATGATAAAAATCATGACAAATAAAAGGTTAGTAGACAAAATGGAATGGGATTATAGTTAAATAACGACCAAAAATCAAGGGATCCTAGAACCAAGTAACACATGACTAATTATAAGCCTAACTTCCTATAGTACCTAGCAGAACCACCAAGCTGTTGACAACATGCCTCACCAGAAATCTCGTAAAGTGGGAAACGTGCATGAGTTAAAAATAATTTTTTTCATGATGAGGAAGTGTCCTCTCAACTGGGATTTTTCCTTTGTGACGTGATGGGAGCAATAAAGTATGGGTTCTTGTCCCTTGATCACGAAAGGGGATTGTCAGACAAGTTGCTCATCCAATCAGTCTTGGATGACCACCACAAAGTGGCCAACGCTTGGAGTCACCATCGATCATTTGGGTTAGGCATGATTGGATGCCTATTAAAATCGATATTTCAAGTTACGAAACTTAAAACATTGATTCCATAGTTTATGTGGTCTAGAGATTCATCATTTAGCTTTAGGAGATGGTTATTACAAGTATCAACCTTCCCGCGATGCCTAAAATCAATGCCTTCTAGCTATGTCTTAACTTATTTTTGGTTTCCTTGATTTTAACTTGTCATTATTTTGATATAATCATTTTCCTTATGCATGAATTTGTAGGAAAAGTAAATCCTAGTTTTGAGAAAAATCAATCCTATATGCATCTTAGAGAAGCGGGAAACATAAAGATTTTTGATAAAATAAGCTTTGGTTTTAATTTTAAAAATAGGATATTTAATATTAGCACTAGAAGAATACTAACATGAAGCATTACCCTTATAATTTTTTAAAATGATTTGAAAATATGAATGCAAGGTAGACACCATAAAGAGAAACATGTTAGTAGGATAAAAAAATAGTATTTCATAAACTAAATCACACGAAAGACGAAAGTGGGGAAGGGTAGATAGGAATGTATCTCGTCATCGATATCTAGAAATAATCAATTCAACAATTTTGAGACATGTTTGGATCCATTAGTTGTTTGAGGCATGGAAATCGAGTTTAAACTTTGAAAAAAGTTTAGAGAAAATCTAGGAAAGAAAAAATTTGTTTTTTAACAATTTTTAAAAAAGTAAGATTGACAAAATTAAATTAATAAAATTTGGTTCTTAAAAAAATTATATTTTTGGGGTTTTTTGACAAAAACCAATAATTTTTATTTAAAAACTAGGAGTTGGTAAAATGAAACTGACAAAATTCAAAAAACATTCATGCCTTTATCCAAGCTTAGAGTGGGTTGGCACATGTTCTTAGATCGATGGGCATTGTTTGGACTCATTTAAAGGCATCTGAATGCTTTGGAGTGGGAGTTTAGGAAAATTGATTAATGCTGATAAATGCTAAAGAAAGGGACAGCATCATGCTATCCTTGTTCTTGATTTTATCTCAGACTAATCCTAAGGTTTTAGGGGTCAAATGAGGTACCATTAAAAAGGTAACTCGATAAGGATCAATAAGTTGGAGTTAGTGCGACGTTGATAGCATGTGTGCGAGAAAGGGTGTAGTGGATTTTGAAAAATCAATCTTGACTCATTTAGAACCATTAAATTGCAGAAGATACCTTTTTGGAAAAAAACTTTCATGAAATTTTAGGAAAAATATTTTAAAAATTCAAAAATTCTTTTGATGGGCCAAAATGGCCCAAATAGAATGAAAATTGCTGATTTTAAGGGTTCTAAACAACATTAGTTTGAAAAATCATAACTCCCTCATCTAGAATGATATTAGGACAAACAAGACACTGTTAGAAAGGTAATTTGATGCCCTTTTATGGAAAAATATTGTTAAATTTATGAAAAATTGTTTAAGGCTTGAAAAATATTTTTCAAGTGGAGACCATAGTGCTATTAGGGGAAAATAGGGGAGTTTTTTTATTTTCTCAAACTTCTTAGGATGAAACTGGAGCCTTATTGTTAGAATTAACTATGCAATTGCATGTATAGCAATAAGTAATATAGTGATAAAATAGAGTGTCGATCCCATGAGAAATTGATACTAAATTTGTTAAGTACTAAAATTAAAATAATTTAATCTTATTTAAACAAACGATTAAAAATTATAAATTAAAACCAAATGTTGTAGTAGTAGTAGTAGTAGTAGTAGTAGTAGTAATAATAATAATAATAATAATAATAATAAAGCAAATAATAAATAATAAAATCCTAAGATTATAATTTTCTTTAACACTTCATTTGAATAAAACATTGTCGCTTTACTTGACTAATGATAATGAGTTGTTAATTTAGAGTTCTAATTTATTTATAAGTGTCATCTGATGGTCTTATAAAACTCTTTCTTAACTAATTTATTATATTTCTAAGCAAATTAATTAAAAGAAACTCATTAATCCTAGACTCTAATTTAGTTATATTATCATGCTTGTATATTCTTATCTAACATATAGATCAATTCATCCTAATAAATGAATATGAAATATATGTCATTCAATCCAGGTCTAAACATAAAACTCTATTTTCCAAGTTCATTAAGATTACCAAATTAATCTAATTGTTAATCCAGCAATTAGAAGCATTAAGAATAAGATTGAACAAACAACTTTAATATCAGTAAATCAAAAAAATAAAATAAAATAATCCGAATTACATATTGAGTTTCAATACAATCTTAGAAAAATAAATCTAGTTCTTAATAAATATATAAAATATAAAATCAGAGAGTTTCACCATCATAAATAGTACAAGAAAGATAGAAAGAGTAAAGAGAAAAGATTAAATGGATCTTTGATCTTCAAGCTTCTCCAAAATCTATCTAGTTCTTGAATATTATGGTGACTGCTCTCCTTTTCCAAAAACTAGAGAAAATAAAGCCATATAGTATCTTGGATGTCTTAAGTTTAATCCTAATAGTCCTATTTATAGGCAAAACCTTAAAGGTAGACGCTTGGTCTCTAAGTAACTTGAACATATTATTTTTAACAATTACGAAACCTAATCACTTTACTTGATTTAGTCCATTTTACTTTTTGATTAAGTTATTGCACATTTTAAAACTCCTTTAAGTTTTAACCTATAAAAATATGAAAAGTATATAAATAACTAAGTAATTAAAATATAAAAAAAGTATATAATGCTAAATTAAAAACTACAAAAAATAAATAAAATTTAAATAAAATAATTCTAAATTAGGAACTACTAAATATAATAAAATTTAAATAAAAATATCTAAAACTTAGCTAATTTAATATGAATAATGAGACTAATTAACTCTATTTTATAGAGCTATTAAGCCCTAGACATTTGAATGTTCAAGACAGAATTGGTAAGAAGGTATATAATACTAAATTAAAATCTTCTAAAAATAAATAAAATTTAAATAAAATAATACTAAATTAAGAACTACTAAATATAAATAAAATTTAAATAAAAATCTCTAAAACTTAGCTAATTTAATATGAACAATGAGACTAATTTACTTTATTTTATAGAGTTATTAAGCCCCAGACATTTGAATGTTCAAGACAGAATGGGTGAGTGACAATGGCTTCATAAGCTCATTACAGAACCCCGGAGTAATTTGGAACGAGGGAACATCCCATTAACCATGTCACAAGCTAAAAGACTCTAAGCGAAAAGATCAAAGCGCAAACAACTTTAGACAACTAAAAGGGACATTTTATTTTTTTAGAAAACAAAATATTTATCCTCATTAAACTCTGAATCCAAACATGAAAAGCTTGACTTTTCTCGAAGATTGAAAAACCAATAGAAAGAAAACCTTAAGTCTTTGTTCTATTTATTGAAGTTAACATGGCCTTAATTTAGGGGGTTTTATAAAAATTGAATTTTGACATTTACTAAACAAATATTTTACTAAACATGTAAGAAACTAAAAATAATGATAATGGCATTAACTCAACAAAGGCATGATCACACATCATCTAAAGGTATTTTGACAAACATATCATAAACTAAGAAATGCTAAATATGTATCATCAAGACTCATAATAAGCAACAAAGTTAAGATGTAATAAGCCAAGCACATTAGCAAAGATTATTAAATCATTTTGAAAAATGAGCAAAACACGAGTCTGCAAAAGCATAGTGGTCAAATACTCCATGAATATTTATGTGAAATCAAGCCCTCAAAAAAATTCATCCTTAACACATGACAAGAGAAACATATGGCTAAAAAACTTTCATATTATCCTATCATGTCATCAGCCTATTATAAATGAAAGTATGGTCATCAAGCTTAACCTAACAAAACAATTGAAACAAAGATCATATCCCAAGTCAATTAATGTTTTCCCAAGCTTTATTTATGATTTATGTAGTGGCATGAAAAGTAAAGGAGAAAGTATGGCGGTTGATTGTTGGAATTTAGGGGAGAGCTTCAGACTTTCCATGATGTAAAATTTTCTTTCCTTCCTCATTTTTTTAGCTCTCGACTTTCCTTCTTTTTTTTTTTTTCCTATTTTGCCACCTCAAAACTTTGCAGTTGATACCTCCCTCAAAACGAAGCTAAAGGTTGGCTTTTATATAAGTCTTGGTCGACTAGTAAATGCCCTAGGGAAAGACAAATTTTATTTGGTTTTTTGATGACTCACCTAGTGTACTATGTTGTGCTTTCAATGCATGATCGGTTGAAATGCCATGTATTAGGGATCGAGTAACCACTTTATTGGCTAACCAAGGCAAAATTTCAATAGTACACTTCCATAATTTTAATTATGCCATGGAAACTCTGACCATCCTAGCTAAATGGGCTTATAGAAAATTTATAACCTAACATACTAGGCTTAAAAAATTAATTGAATACCACAATAAATTTCAATTAGGCTCAGCATGATTGAAAATGTTTAAAAAATTAGCCCAACATAATTAAATAAAATAGGCCTCAAATAAATTAATTAAAAAAGCATGTGGGACTTATTTTATCTAATGTATACTTTTATAAGACTTGGTCTTAAATTAATAATTTATGACTCAATATAATTAAATAAAATAGGCCTAAATAAATTCATTAAATACGCACGTAGACCTTATTTTATTTAACCTATATTTTTTATTAAGCTTGGTCTTAAATGAAAAAATTTACAACCTAATATAATTAAATAAAGTAGGCCTAAATAAATAAATTAATAAAATAAGCATATGGGACCTATTTTATCTAACATATACTTTTATAAGACTTGGCTTTAAATTAAATGATTTATGATCTTACCTTAGCTGGAAATGATGGGTAACGGATCCATCTTACTCAAATAACTTCGATGACAAGTCGAATGATGACCTTTGACATCTTTTGTATTGACCCGACAAAATGGAGTGCTACAATCATTCCTCTCTATTCTCTTTGTGTTTAGTTTTTCTACTTAGCTCTAGTAAACCTTTTTGCTTCAATGCATTAGAGAATTTGAATTCCCACTTTAAGCATTTATAGGCTGACTTAGGCATACAAAGAAATGATTTCCAAGCCTAGGACCATGTGGTTTGCAATGCTAAATCCAAACCCATGACACGCATGAAACCAAAAGGCATAAGCGACATATAGTGTCAGACTTCAAAAGTCAACAGTCACCAATTGTCAACCAAAAAATTCAAGAAATATTTAAGATCAACCAAAAAATCAATTCTCAACAACAATATCAGATTTATTTGAAGTCAATAAAATTTTTTTTACTATCCTAGCTATAATAACCATACAACAAAAATAAACTATAAATGGGTAATTCCATAGGCTCCTATAATTGACATGCTCTTAATCGACCAGGTAAAATAACAGAGTAGAACAGAGCTCTAGTAGACCCCAACTTGGTCACTTTATAACCACCCTTAAGTTTTGTGGGTAATTGTTATACCCATATTATATAGGGCTAACACCGAACATGAAAACAAGGCCTACTAGGTCGATCAACCAAAAACCTCAACTATATATTCCAAAAAGAATGACACCTATCCATAGCTAATTTAGTCACAAAAACCCTTGCAAGTAGCAGTTACCAAAATTGGCTATTAAGCAGCCTTAAGATTCTCCATGGCTCTAAGTTAAAAAAAAAAAAACCCGATGCAAGTCGAAAGCCCCTAAGTGTAACTTTCATCATTTTCTTCCTTATTGTGTTTGCTTTTTGATTTTTTACCTTTATTGACTTAAACATCAAAATGCACCTGAAGCCTAAACTCCAACACCATTCTAACCATTTCCATTTCATGTTTGAGCTCCAATTTTCTTACCTTTTTTCGGCTAGGAAACCATTAACCAACTGGTACACTCATCATTAGTAACTATCTTTTCATTTTAAAAACAATAACTATATGATTAGAAAAGAACTACCCTTTCTTCTCTTTTTTAAATATCATATTCTCTTCCAAAATATTTAAAATATCACTTTTTCATATGAGTGTACTAATTCAAGTGATAGAATAAAATCCATTTTCAAGATTTTAAGAAAATTAATAAAAGAACTACAAAACTACCGGTTATAAAATTATATTAGAAATCATAAAACAAACAATATAGCTATAAGATTATATCAGTAATTTACATTTTTAGAAAGAAAAGATATCCATTTGTTAACCTAATTCTCCTTTTCACTCTTTTAAAAGAATTTGTAATTCAATTATTTCAATTTTATGCCATTACTCCTTACTTTTTCTTTCTTCTAATTATTTCACTTTCTTTTTCGTATATTATATAAATAATAAATTCTTCATTAGTTTCCCCTAGACAATGAAGAATGGGTGTGCGTAAGAAGAATGTTAAGAAAAAAACAACTTTGGTACTCATTACAATCCAAAATCTTAGTGCAGTATCCCTCTAGATAGATGATAATTAGTCTCACATTATCAGAAAATTGAAGAGAATTGAAAGAGACCAATAGTATTCTAGCAGAGTAATAAAGTTCTCATGGGAGAGAGACTAATAGAAACTCATAAAATAAACAAAACTCTACCTAAAATGGTCAAAGAACTCAACCCATAAAAGATAATTTATTTAGAAAGTTTTCCCTTGAGTTTCGTTCTTAATTTAGGCTTTATCTGTTTTGCAAAATTCAATTTTTAATAAGTCATACCAATAAATATGACATCATATAGCTAAGATTTAAAACATATAAAACAACCATAATAAATAAGTTTATCTAATAGCTAAGAAGTTTATCTAATTCTAAACTTGAGTATGGTCATATAAAGATAGTTACTCAATGAGTCCTCAAAACAACAAAACCATAACTTGTATTATACAAGTCCAAACATAGTATATTACGCAAGCCCTGCAACTAGGTCATAGATACATAGCTTACATCCTCAATTTTTATTGATTTACTGCAAAAACAAGTTGTTTCAAAAGAGATTATACCTCGATTACATATGAACAACAAGAAAAGCTAAACAGGGTTCTATATATCCACACAAAACACCTCCATGAAAACTTCATAGAATACACCAACATCTTAAGCCTCAATTTGAAAAAAGATGAACAATTTAATGAGCCAAAAAGCCCAGCAAGATAGATGAACAATTGAATGAACAATTGAAAAATATTGATTTTTTTTAAATAAATATTTTTCATTATTTAGATAGATGAAAAATAGTTTTTATTATTTGGTTCCTTTTTTAAAAAAAAAAAATCTTTTTTAAAATAATAATATAGAAATAACTTTTAAAATATTGAAAATATTTGTATTAAAATATTAAAAAGTAATATTTCTATATTACTATTTAAAATAGTAATATTTTAATAATAATGTTAGAAATATTATATTAATATCAAAATGTTTACAATAATAGTAATTATTATTAAAAGTAAAGTATTTAAAATAGTATTTACTTTTTTTATTTTTTGAAAGCAATTGAATAAATGAGAGGAAGGGCGAAAAGTAAGGAGCTTAGAGTAATTGAGGACAGGGAAATTTGCGGGAGTTGAGTGATGGAAAATAGTTGTAGTGGAAGGGATTCCCTTGTATAAATGGCACCACCCTTCAACCCAAAGTGGTTCGTAGATCAACGCCAAGCGAATCTTCCTCTACTAGGGGATCATAAAAGTAGTAATTCAGAAATTTCATTGGAGAGGCAATCTTACAGGCAAATTAAATAGAGAAAAGCGATGGGCAGAGGAGTGATGTTAAAATTGCTGCTATGCTTCTGGGCTGGTTCAATGTTGGTGGTCCGGGCCGAAGATCCTTACCTTTTCTTCACTTGGAATGTCACCTACGGCACCATCGCTCCCTTAGGCGTTCCTCAGCAAGGCATTCTAATCAACGGTCAATTTCCCGGACCAAATATCAACTCTACCAGCAACAACAACATCGTGATCAATGTCTTCAATTACCTGGATGAGCCATTCCTTTTGACATGGTAAGTAAGCCACTACGATTCATCATCAATAACCTTCTTGTGCCACCTGAATATTAATAAAGATTTGAGAGTTAAATAATGTGACGATTAATGGAACTTGTTGCAGGAACGGCATACAACAAAGGAAGAACTCTTGGCAGGATGGTGTGCTCGGAACCAACTGTCCTATCCCCCCTGGGAAGAATTACACTTATCACTTCCAGGTCAAGGACCAAATTGGTAGCTACATGTATTATCCAGTTACAGCTATGCATAAGGCAGCTGGGGGTTTTGGTGGCCTTCGTATCAACAGCCGTCTGCTCATTCCTGTCCCCTATGCTGATCCGGCTGATGATTACACCATCCTTGCGGGAGACTGGTTCAGCAAAGGACACACCACCCTCAAGAAAATGCTGGAAAGCGGCCGCAACCTAGGCAGATGTGATGGCGTCCACATTAATGGGAAAGCAGCCAAAGGTGATGGGAGTGATGAACCTCTCTTCACCATGGAGCCTGGAAAGACCTACAAGTACAGAATTTGCAATGCCGGAATCAAGACATCTCTCAACATTAGGTTCCAAGGCCACACCATGAAACTAGTTGAGATGGAGGGCTCTCACACAATGCAGAATGTGTACGAATCCCTTGATGTGCATGTTGGACAGTGCTATAGTGTGCTTGTAACGGCCAACCAGGAACCAAAGGATTACTATGTTGTGGCCTCTACCCGATTTACCAGACGAAGGATTACAGCCACTGGCATCATCCGCTACACAAATAGTAAGGGATCGGCATCACCTGAGTTGCCTCCAGCACCTGATACTTGGGCTTGGTCACTCAATCAATTCCGTACCTTCCGTTGGAACCTCACTGCAAGCGCTGCCAGGCCTAATCCTCAAGGCTCCTACCATTATGGTTCCATTAACATCACCCGTACCATCAAGCTGGTTAACACCGCCGGTAAAGTAGATGGCAAGCTCCGATATGCCATTAACGGAGTCTCTTATGTCGAACCACCCACTCCACTGAAACTTGCAGAATACTATAACGTTGCCGATGAGGTCTTCAAGTATGATAATATTCCTGACGACCCGCCAGCTAAGATCTCAGAAATTACTCTAGAGCCTATTGTCCTCAACTTGACACACCGAACCTTTATCGAGATCATCTTCGAGAACCATGAAAACTCCATTCAATCTTGGCACTTGTCCGGCTATTCATTCTTTGCTGTGGCGTAAGTGTTGGCCCTAGTAACTAATAGTAATAATCTAGTTTTCTCAATTCATTGTTTCTTTTTCGAAAGCTTCATTAAAACTATGTATTGTGCTTATTGCTTGTAGCATCGAGACTGGAACTTGGACTCCTGAGAAGAGGAAGAACTACAATCTTCTTGACGCGGTGAGCAGACACACCATTCAGGTGTTCCCTCAATCTTGGGCTGCTATCCTTCTCACTTTTGACAACTGCGGAATGTGGAACATCAGGTCCGAGATATGGGATAGGCACTACCTTGGGCAGCAGCTCTACGTAAGCGTTCTTTCCCCTGAACGCTCCCTCAGGGACGAGTACAACATGCCCGACAATACACTAGTTTGCGGTATCGTGGAGAACATGCCAAAGCCTCCACCATACAGCGTTTAAGGTCATTAATCATCAGTATCTATTACCCATCTCCGCTTCAAATACATAGGGAGCGAGAGAGGGAGAGCTAGCTTGGGATCCAGTTTTTTTTTTTTTTTTTTTTTTCAATATATACCACATTGTACGCAATATCCTGGGCTGATTATTTTACAGAAATGGTTATGAATAAGAAGGATGTTCTGATCCTTCCAAAATGCTGCCATTACATTTTTGTTCTCTTTTAATTTTTTATAAATCTATATATCATTTTTTTATTTTGTCCCCAAAATTATGGCCTTTTCCATGGATGAACCAATTTGTAAAGGGCATTCATACTATGAATTCTACGCTAATCGTTATAAATTAATGATGTTCCATGATATTCATATCCAATTCAAGCCACTATCTGCAATTGCTAAAATTCTTAACCTAATACTACAAGGCCAAACTATTCAAGAAAAAGTTTCAAATTAACATTCATCTTGCTGCCATATTTGTTTTCTATGTCCAACCATGATGTCTATAATTTTCTTTTAATAACTATAGTCTAAAACTTAATCTCTCATACGTAATAATATTAATAACAATTAAGGGCTAAAGCTTCTATGAAGATTACATTTACCTATTTATTTTTGATCTTTAAGCTCTAATACCAAGACAAGGAAAAATCCAGGCTCTACATATCGATATAAGCATAAAAAATTTAATTAGAATTAAACTTACTTATTAAAATTAAACAAAAAAAAAACCTGAAATTCCTTAGGATCTTAGAAAGAGATATAAATTTGATTGGATAGTAATTTTAAAACACAGATTTATTAGAAATTATACTTGCTGAGAGACTCATAACTTTAAGTTTGCTGATTCATGCATGAACGAACCATGTGTTATAGCTACTATCTCTTCTTGAGGCCAAAAGTAGCATAAGTGTTTTGCTTTGTCGACATTCCATATGCCAGCTTTTACGAACTTCAGACGATTTGAAGGGCCAAAGCGCGCTCGACTTAAAAATATGATGATGTTCGACATGAAGGAGTAAAAGATTGTCGGATGAATCGCTCATCCGACTAGTCTTGGATGGCCACCACAAAGTGGCCATAAACTTGGAGTCGCCACAAAGTGGCCTATTGAAAATAATGCCAGAGATTCCTTGTTTTGGGTTCAAGAGTTGGTTATGTGTACGGAAGGATTAGCACCCCCACAACGCCTGAAAATCAGTACCATCTAACTATATCTTACTTGAATCTCGGTTTCCT
>JBBYHL010136659.1:58169-72528 GCA_038381835.1 Adansonia madagascariensis | reverse complement strand
GCAATATGTGGTGATGTGAAGAATAGTTTGCTCTTCCTCTATGAGGGATTTCATCATCATTGAAAGATATGCAATTATGGGCACTGATTTTGTTCATTAGGCAATCAAACTAACCTATAAAGATGTTAGGAGGGA
The DNA here is from genome assembly GCA_038381835.1 of Adansonia madagascariensis. Classification (NCBI taxonomy): domain Eukaryota; kingdom Viridiplantae; phylum Streptophyta; class Magnoliopsida; order Malvales; family Malvaceae; genus Adansonia; species Adansonia madagascariensis. The sequence continues at coordinate 72,393 of JBBYHL010136659.1, read as the reverse complement.
TATAAGCCTCGTTCAAAACCTTAAAAAGAGCACTCCTGTAAGCCTAAGAGTTTAACAAAAGTGTAACCCAGATATCTAGATGGCTTGCTTGTTTAGCTAATCAGTGATGCTGTATTCACTGTGCTTGATGAACTTAAGGAATTTCATAGCTTCTTTCTCACTTATTGGCTCCTTGATATCTATTGGATCTAAATTTTTGGTTGTAAGATTATGTACTTGAGGAATAAGTAAAGTTATTTTGTTGGATTTCACTTCTCGATGCTATTGGGCATAACATCTGCCACTCTAAGTTAGTTGGCTTACTCTTAAAAGATCGATGTTTCTAGCTTACTAACTAGATTCACCGATGATCATAGTTTTGCTTTCACAATTCCAAGGAATCACTTTGTTGTTTTTATAAGAGGGGAAAAGATAGAAGATGAATGATCATCTTCAGCATGGGCTGAACAAAGGCAACATTTTCTCTTGGTCAATTGTTAAACAATACCAATGGTCTTCCAACAGCATAAGGAGGATTATTCCTTTTATCTCTAGGTGGCATTGATTAATGACACTGCATCACAAACTTGGTATGCGAGGCTCACCTTTCATCATAGAATTTGATGCTACCCTTTTTCATCATCCTTTGAGCCATAGTGTGAAACTCTTTACATGCTTAAAGAATGTGGCCATAGATGGTGTGGAAATCATAGAAGTCTCAGTTCTTTCCTCTATCTTTTCAGCCCCATTAAACAATTAGACTTGCATCAAAAGTTGCCAAACCAAATTGATTGGTGTTCTAACTTCCTCTATGTTTTTTATAATCTTGCAGTTATTTTCAATAACCATTCTTTCAATATCGAATTTAGTACGAACTTTGAATGAGCTAGCTATGACACTATATTTTAGCTCTTGCCCAACCTTAACTTTTTTTTTTCTTTTGCCCTTAAGGGTATTTCTTTCATCTGATTCACTTTTGATGGCTTCATCAATCATTCCACCTAATCTGACTACATCTGCAAAGTTCTTGGGTTAACTTTTTACTATCTTCTCATAGTAAAGCACCTATAATATGCCGATGAATCTAACCATCATCTTTTTTTCTATCAACAAAGGATGAATCTAAGCTGCCTCTTTAATCCATTTCAAAGCATACAACTTGAAGCTTTCATCAACTCTTTTTTCTAGGCTCATGGGAGAAAAATAACTCGAGGTCTAGTCATCAATGTTCTCTCTTTATCTATAGCATTAATAGATAGACCGATATGTTTATCCTACTCCTTATAAAACTCAATCTCAGACCAATCCATTATCCCTAGGATAATTTCTAAGAATAATGGGCTCTAAGGAACTTTGTCTTGATTGCAGTGACAGTAGGATGGTTTAGTGGCTTTTGTACTTTAAATTTTAACATTCGACGCTATTTTAGCTTTCACAAAGATCGCCAGACCTTGTTCATCAGGGTTTTGACTGCTCTAATACTCTTTTTTACCTAACAACCTTTTTTCATCTATTATAGCATTCACTCTTGGTTTTACATGATTAGGAAGTGTATTGGCTTTGACATTTGGTCCAGCCCTGGTTCAACCTTGATCATTCTTTTTCTAGTAGACCTTGTACCTTTCTCTTAAATAAGGTGTAATTCTTAATAAAGTGATGCAATTCTTAATAAAGTGATGCAATTTTAATAAAGTGACCTTGTGCTCCAGCATGGTACTCACAATAGGGATTCTCATTATACCACCTTAGATACAATGCTAATGTTGGGTTTATGAATACTGTGGCAACTAGTTAACATACTAATATATAAAAGTAAATCTCTTTGTAGGATTAAAGGAGTGGCTCAAAATGCTCCTTTTCTTAAGGTGCTTGTTGATTGTTTAGAGCTCTTGCACTGCTCACATTATGGGATTGTGCACTCTGGGCCGTGTTTTGAATGGTATTTAGTGTAAAACTCATTGTTGGAGTGAACTTGGCATAATGAATTGGTTATAGTGTTGGTGAGTAAAGGTTAAAACCTAGATTCAACATGTTTAAGAGGTACACAGCATGTGCCAAATGTAGATTTTGATTAAATTCGGAGCTACTTTTCCTAACAACATTCACCTCATTTTCCTTACCCTTATTTGTTGGGTTCTTGATTGACGCAAATGGTTCTCTAATAGGTATCTTGCCACTTTTGATTATGTTATAAATCATTTTGCCTAATATAGCCATATTGACAAAATTTCTCATGGCATTTCCCACTAACCTATCATAGTACGGAGCTCGCAAAGTGCCAATAAACATGATTGCCATTTTTTTGTCAAAGAAAGGTAAACTTAAGATGCTTCCTCTTTCCACCTCTGAGCATATAGCCCGAAGCTCTCAGAGGTTTTTTTTTCCATGTTTATGAAGGAAAAATGATTCGAGGCCCAATCGTACATATGCTTGTATTAATTAAGAAGGCGTGAGCTAAATCTGCCCACTTCTAGATTTTTGCGAGATCAAGCCCTATATACTATTGGATAGCTGCCCTAATTAGATTATCCTAAAAGTAATGGATCAATAGCTTTTTGTTCTCCTTATACCTAGCTATCTTATGGTAATACATGCAAAAGTATGTCATTGGGTCTGTAGTCTTCTTGTACTTTTTAAAATCTAGCGCTTTGAATTTAGGCAAGATGATGAGAATGAAAACCAATCCCAAAGATTTTGCATCAACAATCCCAAATTTGTTACTTCTTTTGATAGTTCAAAGGCAATTTTCCAATGATTAATGCATGTTTAAACCTTTATTATTTTTGAGGACCTCTTTGTTTTCTCTTATTCCATTTACTTATCGAGGTCAACGCCTATAAGCCTTGTCAATAAAGAGCCCACAACATAAAATCCTTAGACCAAATGGGATGCCACCACTGGGTTAATATAAATGAATGGTTGAGTTGATGGGATATTTGCTATTGGAAGATGTTGTCCATCTAATGCCCCTTTTGAGTATTGATGGCTTTAGTTCCACTATTCAAGTTATTTTAAGGATTCACTGGTTCTTTTCCCATGTCGATGTGCTTGTTTGCCCTATTTTTTTCAAAGCCTCAAATAATAGCTTGGTTAATTCAGTAATCTGAGCTTAGAGTTCCTTATTCTTAAGGATTACTCTTAGAACTTTCTACACATAAGCTTTAGTCACTCAATATAGGCTTAGTGATCATTCTTCATTGCTTTTCAACGATTATGAGTGCTATACCGATGACAAATTATGGATTCTATGTTTTAAAGCATCTTTACTTTAGATTATTACCACATTGGACTTTTATTATGTGTCATGAGCATGTTCGATGAGATGAAGATGAGTATTCAATTAGATGACAATTAACATAAATGCATAAAGCAATAAAAGAATTGGATTAGTCATGCAATGCAAGTAGGACAATCAGAATCAAGGAATAGTTTCATCAATAGCATCTTTCATTAAAGCAACAAAATATCCTTATTACACTAGATTTCATTAAAAAATACTTGACACTGTTACAGTGTTTAATCACATGTTCCATAAAATACAATAGTTCTTGTTTATAGGTTTTGATGGGTAATATGTCATGTGTCAAGGATCAGGCTAAGTCTATTATGTTCTCAGCCTCTAGCTGAGCTATCTTAATTTGATTAGTGAGATGGCAACAATGGTCCTAATAGTTTTAGTATGCATGATCAACCACTTAAAGCCATTCTTACTCCTACTGTTCAAAGGCTCTTACTAGTTCATAGACTTGCTCTTAACGAGCTTGATGAGTATGCTTTAAATCTTGAATTCTAAGTGTCAGATCCTCATTCTTAGCCTAGTTTTCTCTTAAACCCTAATTCAAGGTTTTAGCCATCTATTCCTCTTTTGGTTAGTTATTGTAAAGGCATGGGCTCTAATAAGCTTTTCCTGATTGACCCTAGCCGCTTTTCGCCATCGATGTAGTTCCTTCTTAAGTGTAGCAATTTTTTCTTTCCATTCAATTGAAAACTTACCAAGGTGCCAAGACTTGTTTGCTTTGCTAAGGCTACATTGTTTTTCCTTAAACTTTCAAGATCCTCTTTAAGGTGGTTTTTCTCTTTGACAGCCCTATTCACCTTGGCATCCTAGAGGTAGAGGTCCATTGCTAATTGACTTTTTTTTTTCTTTTAGGTGGGTAATCTCCTTGGCTACTGTCACCTTTTATTGTTCAAACTCTTGCTTAAGCAATTCAATTTCAGAGGGAAATATGTAAACTAGTATTTGTGTTGCTCCAACACTAGATAAGGGTAAGGTGTCATTGATGCAATGGATCCTCTACTCATTATATCCTTGAATCATGCTACTTCCTCTCCAATACCTCTCCATACAATGGTTTTATCTCCATGCATGAAAGGCTAGCTTAACTTTTAACTTGTAATCGTGCTAACTATAGTTGAAATCCCATTGCTCTAGGTCTTAGACGAAGGGGAAAAATTATCAACACCTGAGGACTAGAATTGGTGTGTAACTAGTGCTTCCCCAAAATCCTATAAGCGGCACACAATTGTAATTCCTACATTGATACATGATTTTCTATGGTGAAAACCAAGGAGGTTCCATTTTGCCTCTTCCCTTTCAAGATTTTAGACTTTCTAGATCCATTGTTTCTTGGACTTGTCTTAAGGCCATTCCCTCTTAAGGACCTTAAAGATAGGGCTGAAGTTAGGCAAGAAGTTGTATGACATTCTCTTCACTTCAAGGCATAAGTAACTGACAAGCTAAATGCAAAAAAATGGCACACAAGCGATTAAATGAACCATCCCATCCTTATTTTCTTCCAAAGTTGAAAGCTAATATTGCAACAGATCGAGAAAAGAGATCCACTACTTTTGCTTCAAAGTAGCCTAATATCTCTGAGAATATGACCAGGCCATATATTGCCGAAGTATAGATATCTTAGATTTTTCAGATGTCAGTGATATTCGCCATTGCTTCCTTCAAACTAGCCCATGAAATGCATTCACTATTCCCCTTTGTCTTGATATGACTTTTAATCCAAGACTTTATTGCCTCGAAGATTTGAGCTAATCTTTTCTTGATACTTAGAGGGTGTAAAAACTTGCAATATATGCTATCAATCTTAGCATTCTCAATGTTACGTAACAAGGTATATTCATCAACTATGGAGACCAAATGTTCGTGATTAAAAGTGAAGCATTGAAATGCTCGATTCTAAAACTGAGATGTTGCTTGCAACAGACTAACATCCAAATGTATTTAGAGTAAAACAGCTATATCTCTGTATCTTTTAGTGAATAATTTTTTTTGGTATTGTCTTAACTGGCCCATATATGCTTTAGATTTTACCAATCATTCTGAGGATACCCTATCTTGATCCTTTCATGTATTATTGAAACATACTCAAGTTTTAAGACATCCCTATCTTTATGTGGCTAGACTCTAACCATGCTTGGATTGCCTCAAAAGGTTTCAGATCCGAAGTAGTTGGTCTAGGACAAATATCCCTTGATGAACAATAAACCATTGGCCAATTGTCCTATAATGATAATGATTATGATGAAATAATGCACGCATCAAATAGAAAAACAAAAAGGAATAAAGTTAATGACCACACAAAGTAATAATTATAAAAATAAAGGTGTATATAAAAAGTAGCAATAAAAATACATCATAAAAATGGCCCCGATAATAGGCGGTATGATGTCTAGAGGTGAACATGACAATTGATAACAAATAAATAGCATAATGGAGTGTCTGGGTTAAAATCGCCTTTAACAAGGTGACACAATACCTTATAAGACAAGATTGACCAATTAAGTGGCGACATTCGCTTGTCACCACTTATGACAGGCACATGTTAAGCCATCATTTGGAGAGCATGATGATTATTTTAGTTAGATAAGACCTTTTTTTATAAGGTGACATGGGCATGTAGCTAATGGCATTCGTTTGTCATAGCCATTTATTGAAGAGGGTTGCCCTAGAACATAACAGCATACCCTAAAAATGATCATGAAATAAAATAATAAATGCGAGCAATAATGTTTATTATCACTTGCGTAACATGGTGTATAGGAGTGAAGGTAAGAAATGTTTTCCCAAGGACTCTATTGTCTGAGTTATTATAGTAGCATTCTAGTATAGTTTGACATAGTTTAGTTCATAAGGTTCACTATATGGGTTTAAGTTGACACTTAAATTAGTATCTGAATCAGTCTTTTATCTGATAAAGATAACTGAGGCACCCCGATCCATGGCTCATCACAGTTTGGTGGAACAGGTTCAATCCAATAGATGTATTTCCCTATGCAACTATGAAATGGGTATTCACAAGAGACATAGGTAATTTACACCTTGAAAGGGCTTGTGATGGCTAGCGAAGGGTTACTCACAAAGGTGGATGGCTCACTTCCTCTTATCAATTAGGATACTAACCTTATCATGGTGTTTGGTAGGAATCTAGTGCAAATACAAATGCACAATGTGTTGGGGAAACAATCAAACATTTTTGTTTTACCCTATATTACCATACTTATTTAAATCAACATTTATTTGCGAACAAAGTAGTCCCTAACAATCATAAAACAAAGCCATGAAAAGTAAAAAGTCAAGAAATAAAAATAAAAGGGAATTATATCTAAATAATAATGGAAGCTAAAAAACCAAGGTCGTGCAAGACATTACTAATCATAAGCCTAACTTTTTAAATTCTCTTTAGTAGAGTCACCAAGCAGTTGCCACGTACCCGTTTTATTCTTTTCTTTGGACATTCTAAAGTAGGTGTACATAACTTAAAAGATATCTATGATAGTGTGGTGGAGCCTTTGAGTTATCCCTCGGTCGAAATTTACATTAGGCATGATAATATGAAGAGGAGAAAGACCATCAGACGAGTTGCTCATCCAACTAGTCTTGGGAAAATACTGTGAAGTAAAATTAAATTTAGAGTCACTATCGATCATTTTGGGCTAGGCATGATCGGATGCCTATTGAAAATAATATTTCAAATTATGAAACTTAAAACATTGATTTCAAGGTCTGCAAAGCCTAGAGATTCATTGGTTGGGTTCGAAAGTTTGTTATGCATGAGAAAGGATTAGCACCCCTATAACGCCCGAAATCAATAGCTGCTAACTATATCTTGCTGCAATTTTGATTTAATCAATTCCATTTGGTCATTATTTAGATATAGTTCCTTTTTATGCATGAAGTTTTGTGGAAAATGTAAATCTAGGCTTTGGAAGAAAATTTATATCACCTAAACATTGTGAAGGTATAAGATGCATAAGGATTTTTTTATGAAAATAATTTCTAGATTAAATTTTGAAAAATTGGATATTCTGTTTAGGTACAATAAAGATGGAACATTGCCTTGTAGGATTTTTGGAAACAAAATTTAATTATGAGTGCATGATAATCATTACAAAAAAGAAACATGTTAGTAAGACAAAAAAGAATATAATAATTTCACAAACAAACAATCACAAATAAAAGAACATAAAAAGGAAGGAATATCAAAATTTATCTCGTAATTATCTTTGATTATTGAAGGATAATTGGGATTTCAATTTCGATAAATGTTTGGATTTGGTGGTAATATGAGGGATGAAAAAAGGTTTTAGTTGAAATAATCTAGGGCATTTGAATGGGAGAATATTCTTGGGATCCTTAGATAAAAGCGGGATTGGTGTATCTCCTCAGAGAAGTAGGTTGAAGTGTCCTCAAAGGTGAAGATTTTAATATTTCAAGAAAATAATTAGGAATATTGAATAAATCCAAGAGAAAAATTGACATTTTTTATGAAAGATGGGGTTAGAGTATCCTCTCAAAAATAATAGGGTCGGATTATCCCCAAGAATGATTTTTTTATGATTTAAGAATATGATTGGAAATCTCGAATGAATTTAAGATAGGAAATTGTCATTTTATGAAAACCAAGGTTCAAGTATCCTTTCAAAGTAACGGGGATGGAGTATCCTTAAGAATGAAAATTTTTGATATTTTAAGAAACTGATTAACTTAAAAAAAGGTATTTTGAAAATAAAAAAAATCAAATTTTTGAATAAAATCTATTTTTGTCTTAAGCTTTGATCTAGGCCTAAAGGGTTTACGTAATAGGGGAGCCAATTGAATGCATTTTGAGACATTCAAACGTCTCTATAAAGGTATTTCGAGAATTAGGTTAAAATGGGGGACAAAATCATGTCATCTCCCTTCTAGAATTTATTTTAGGTTCATCTGAAGGCTTCAAGGGGTAAATGAAGAAAGGTAAGTTTATGAGGATTGATAAAAAAATATTCCAAAAATCCTAGAAAATCATTTTCTAGGCAGAATTACATTTTTAAATTAGGTCTGTCTCGACATTAGCAGCACGTACAGGGAAAAAGGTGTGGCAGACTTTGAAAAATTATTTTGGACTCATTGAAAGTTGTTAAATCATAAACAACACCTTTCTGAAAAAGAAAATTTTCAATTTTTTTAGGAAAAATATTTAAAAAAATCATCTGATGGGTTGAAACAGTTGAAATAGAATGTAAAGCATTGGTTTTAGGGGTTCTAGATAGCAACGGTTTGAAAAATCATAATTCCTTCATCCAAAATGATCCAAAAGCAAGAAAACACTATTGGAAAGATATTTCGATGCCCTTTAAGGAAAAATATTATAAAATTTTAAAAAATCATTTATGGCTTAAAAATAATTTCTTAGACTCAGACTATAGTGTTGCCTAAGCAAAAATAGGAGATTATTTGACTTTTCAATTTTTGGGGTCAAATTTAGGTTATAGACGTTCAAACATCCACAACACAGGGGAAAAGAATGACATCTTGAGTTCATTCTACAATCCTAGAGTAATTTAGGTTAATGAAACAACCCGTTGACCATGCCATGGTGAAGCTATTAAACTCAAGATCACGTTTTAATATATTTTCAACTAAAATGGTCTTTTTTTTAAAAAAATAGCATCTTAAAACTTATTTTACCATGAATCCAGATCTAAAATGTTTAATTTGTCCCTAAGATTGGAAGACTAATTTTATGAGAACACTAAATCCATGCTATCTTTATCTATTGGAGGTAACATGAACTAAACCTGGGAATATTTGAAAATTAGATTTTTAGCAAACAAGCAAGCATCTTGACAGAGATAAAACACACACACACACATAAAGATATCATTTTGACATGGAAATGATGATAAAAAAAATGAAAGAAAATGACAAATAAGGTGCATGGAAATGATAACTCAATGAATGGCATCAAAAATCATGTTATGGAAGATGACATGAACATATTTAAGCAAAGAAAAACATGCTAGAATTTTCAAGACAACATTTTTATGCTATTAGACTCCTTAAAATGCAAGATAATGCATAAACACACTCAACGCGTATTAGGAACATTCAAGCTTGTGTTAAACATATGAAAATAGGTGAAACATGATAGAAAATTGATGAAACAAAGAAAATTTCGATGACAGAATGAAAGAGAAGAAGTTTGGCCTATAAGCAACAAGAAGGCATTAAATTACATTAAGATCCTAAAACTAACCCAACCAAGTCAACAATACTGTATGGGAGTCCTAGAATGCTCATGGCCACATAAATGCTTTTCTATTATGATGTAAGTATCGAAAATAGAAAAGAAATAGAGCTAGGTGAGAAAACATACTAAAAACCTTAAGCATTAGCCTTTTTCTTTGAGCAATAACTTTAGGCTCACCTTCTTTCCTTTTTTTGACATTGATGTTGAAGGAAGTGATAAAAAAAAGTTTTCTAGTAGGGTGCTAATTGATGAACGTTTTAAGAGGAACGATGAATGGAATAGAGGGTCTTGAGGTGTTTTTTTGGGGTGGTTTAGAGGAGCTATGAGAATAAAAGAATGTTGACGATAGAAAGTAATGGAATAGTGTCTTTTGGAGTGTTTTCAGGGCTGAAGGTAATTGGAGTTTTTTTTAAGATGGTTGAAGAGTGATTCCTCCTTTGTTAAGCCAACTTTAGGCCTTTTTTTAAATTCAAAGTTCAGCCAATGCTTTTTGGAGACAAAGTAAGGGCATTATGGGGTTTTCCCTTATGCATTAGGAGATAATTCTAGGTACTATGCCCAACTACTCTTATTGCCATTGGTTTTGTCATGTAGAGTCATGGCGCAGAAAGGCTGTTGGTTGTCTGCAACTAGAGAAAAGCCAGACATGCCCTTTAACAAGATATGTATTTTGTGAAAATAACCTTTTTCATTAGCTATTTGGGCTTTAAAAGTTTGTTTAAGTCCAATCATGAGCCTATAGCTAAGGCTTATATGAATCATCATGATTTTTAGTGCAAGAAACATGTTTGAATCAGATTTTTGAAGGTTGCAAAATGGCTCAAACTAGGCAAAAATATGTTGGTCTATTGATACAAACATGTTATGTTGATACACAAAGGTAATTTTTAACCCATAAGTATCAAACAATGAAGTGTCTATCGATATCAAGAGCAAAAAAATTTTTCTAGTCTCGACACTTAGAGGCCTGTATTAATATTCCATGGATTTGTATCAATACTCCTACTGTGTATCATACATTTTGCCAAAAATCATAACTTTTTGCTACTGCCAAGGCCTGTATCGATACAAACACACAAAGTATCAAGACTACACTTTAGGTATTGATACCAAACCCACTTGTATCGATACTACATGTGAAAAATTAAATTTTTTGCAACATGGAAGTTTGTATCAATACTTATGCACCCATGTGACTTGCATGTACCTTAGGCTCTTTGAATACCTTACCTTGGTCACAAACAATGGGAAACTGACTCGTGCTTATCTAAATGACTTTGGTGACACCACAAATAACGGCTTTTAATGCCTTATTTTTTACATTTTTCTTTAATATGACCCATAAACATTTTAGACCTTTTAAAAAAATTTTGTCTAGAGCCATGTCATCTAATAGTGCCTTGCAACATGACACCTGATAGTCATCCTTATTTTTTATTTTGATGATCTTACCATCTTTCAATTATGTCTTGGGATACTAGAGATTAGCCCAAACAAACTAAGGTGTCTACAAGTGGACTTAACTATTACAAGTATCTTAACAAGCTAAGTAGATATGGATAGCATAACGATGTATCAGAGTTAAAAGTCACCCTTATTGACATGATATGATACCTCAAAGGATAAATTAATGATCTAAATGATGGCATACATACCTTATCATTTAGTTTTTGACAGACATTAAGCCATCAGTTGGATAGCATAACAACTTACTACGACTAAGTTTTGCCTTTATCGAGATGGTATGATGCCTCTTAGGGACAAAACTAATTGAGAAGGAAGTGATGTTTGTTTATCATCTTTTAAAAGATGTGTAGGTGTTAAGCCATCACTTGGACAACATGATAGCTTATTTGGGTTGGATATGATCTTTTTCAGAGTGACGTGATTGTCTTACAAATGGTGATATTCATTTGCCATCACTTATTTATTGACAAAGGTCAACCATCAATTAGACAGCATAAAGGTATGTCTTGACGCTAAAATAACACAGGTGGTGACAATGTTTGGTCATTATCACCTACATACCTATGGTATGCAAAAGTAAATGTTAAAAGTGTTTTCCTAAGTGTCCTTATTCTTTGAGTCACTTTAGCAACATTTTGGTATGCTTTGACATGGTTTAGCTCGTAAGGCTTAATATATGGATTTGAGTTAATGTCTAGATTTAAGGCACCTAATCCTAGGCCCATCATAGGCTTGGCAGAATAGTTTGATTTGGTGGATGTATTTCCCTATGAAAATGTGGAAGGGTACTCATGAGAAACATAGGTTATTTAGACCTCAAAAAAGTTATTGCTATGCTTATGCAGAGGTATACACATGACAGTAAATTTCTTACTTCCATCTAATATTTGGGACCCTAATCTCATAATGAATTTTGGTGAGAATCTAATGCAAATGCATGTGCATGGTATGTGTCTGAGAACTAATCAAACCTTTCATTTACCCTTTTTAACCATATTTATTCAATCAATACTTCTTCGTGAATAAACCAATCCTTAATAATCATGTGACAAAAATCACGACAAACAATATCGGTAAACAAAATGGAAAGAGATTATAGTTAAATAATGTCCAAAATTTAAGGGAGCCAAAAACCAACTAAAGCACGGCTAGTTGTAGGCCTAACCTTTTAGATTGATCCCCAGTGGAGTTGTTAAGCTGTTGGCAACGTGCATCTCAAAAAGATGCTTCACGGATTGAGATGCATGCGTTACTTAAAATATTGATGTGTAGGAAAATAATAAAACTCTTAATGAGAAAATGTCCTTTTCAGTAAGACTCTTCCTTTGTCACTTAAAAAATGGACCATCAGATGAATCACTTATCCAATTGGTCTCAATTGGCCACCATAAAATAGCCAATGTTAAAGTCAGCATAGTTCATTTAGGCTAGGCATGATTTGATGCCTATTGAAACTAACATTCCAAATTATGAAACTCGAAGAGTTAATTCCATAGTCTACATGGTTTAAAGATTCATCAGTTGGGTTTGGGAGTTTGTTACGCATAAGGAGGCATGAAAATACCTTTTTTTCCATTCCTTAACTTGGTTTTGGTTTCCTCAATTTTGATTTATCATTATTTCAATATAATCCCCTTTTAATGCTTGAATTTCTATAAAATAAATCTGGGTTGTAGATAAAAATTTAAACCTAGAGAAATAGGAAACATGGGGAATTTTTACAAAATTGTTTTTTGAATTCAATTTTTAAAAATCGAATGTTCTATGTCATCACAAGGGAAACGTGTCTGTAAGACGATAAAATGATATAATATCACATAAATTAAATCACACAAAACAACAAAATAAGAAAAAAAAAGGGCATCCAAAATATGTTTTATAATTGTCATTGATTATATAGAATAATCAAGTGAACAGTTTTGAGAAACACCTTGATCCATTGGATGCATAAGGCATAAAAACCAAGGTTGAACTTTACAAAGAATAAAGAGGTCCAAGAAAGAGAAAACCTTAAACTTGATGATTTTTAAAAATTGAGGTTAGGGTATCCCTTCAGAAAGCAAGGTTGGAGTATTCCCTATAGTTGGAAATTTTGGTAATTTTTAAAAAGATAGTGTTGAAAGACTTAAAGTAATAAAAGTTCGACAATTTCATAACAAGGTGACTTTTTTGACAATTCTTGACAGAAGAGATATTTTTTATTAAAATAATTGATAAAAATAGAGATGACAAAAAAATTACTTATGCCTTGATCCAAGCCTACATGGATTGAAACATATATTTTGACTCAAAGGGTTAATTAGGACCATTTAGGGACATTAGAATGCCTCAAAGTGGGAATTTCAAAAAATCAATTGATTTTCACTATTGCTGAAAATAGGGGATAGCATCTCATTATCCTCTTTTTCATTTTATTTCAAGCAAATTGAGATGTTCTGGGGGTCGAGTGAGGTACCATTGGACAGGCCACTTGACAAGGACTAATGCAAAAGTATTCCAAAAATTACAAAAAATCACTTTCTGGGTGAAAATTGAAGTTGGGACTAATGCGACACTGATAGCATATGCAAGGAAAGGGTGAATCGAACTTCGAAAAATCATTTTTGACTCATATAGAATTGTTAAAACATAAACAATACCTTTACAGAAAGGAAATTTCACAAACTTTTTTGGAAACTATTTAAAAAATTTAGATAAATCATTTTATGGGCTAAAATAGACCAAACAAAATGCCAATGGCTGATTCTAAGGGTTTTAGGTAACACTAGTTCTAAAGTAACTCCCTCATCTATAATGATTTAAGGGCAAACAAGATATCATTGGAAAGGTAATTCGATGTCTTTTTAGGGAAAAATATCAAAAAAATTAAGAAAAATGATTTAAGGTTCAAAAATGATTTTTCAAATAATGACTACAGTATGATTAGGGAAAAATAAAGGATTTTTTGGTTTCTTCGAGTTTCTTAAGACTAAACTTAGCCATGGACATTCGAACATCCATGGTAGAAAGGAATGATTGACATGGGCTTCATAAGCTTATTTACATAATACTGAAATAGTTTGGGATGATGAAATAATCCATTGACCATGTTACAAAGATAATGACTGTAGGTAAAAGTGCAAGGGACAAACAAATTTGAATAATAAAAGAAGCTTCTTGTTTTTTAAAACAAAACATTTATCCTTAATAACTCTTGAATCCAAACATGAAAAAATTGGGCTTCGTTTGGTTTGGGAAATTTGCTTTCATTTTTT